>RJWT010005532.1:0-30786 GCA_004365215.1 Cuniculus paca | reverse complement strand
GAGATAGTATGTCTGTTCTAATTTCTTTTATAGCCTCATGGAGTTGTCTCTTTACTTCAGTTGCCATCACTGTAGAAACTTCAGGTGTGCAACTCCCAATCTCTTCTGTGTTTTCATCTCCTGGACTTGCTCTGCTTGGGTTGGAGTCCAGGGACTGCCTTTTGTTTCTTCGTCTTAACATTTTCTTGGGTCCTTCAAAACAAGCAGGTAGTGGGGTTCTGGGCACTTCCCACATTGGGTACAATTTCTCTGGAGCATGACTGTTTGGTTTTCCTGGCCAGTGCTCGTATGGGTATCCAATGGTGGCCACTGGGTGCTTTGGGGCAGGATCTGGTTCTGTTTTTCCCAGCCCTTGCTGGCTACCTGGGATGGAAGCATCCCAGGAGGGCTGTTGGAATGCATGTGGAGCAGAGCCTGCATCTTCCTTCCCTCTGAGCTGGTTATTGGTGAGCATTTTCACCCTTTGTCTGCTGGAATACATGCAAAGTAGGGGCTGCCTCTGCCTTCCCTCTGAGCTTGTTACCAGCGAGCAGGGTTTCCCTTTCTCTCTAGTGCCCATTTTAAAGAAACCTCGGAGAGCTCCCCCTCACCTTTCTACCATCTGTGAGGAACAGGTCTTCATCAGACAATGAACCTTCCAGCACCTTGATCTTAAACTTCCTTATCTCCAAAACTGAGAAAAATAAATATTTGTGGTTTAATCACCCAGTGTACAGTATTTTTAAAATAGCAACACAAACAGATAATGCCAACTCTGAGGTTTCTCAAAAACTATCTACTACTCTGAACCTGCTTCTTCATAAATAAAGTTTAAAATAACACCTTCAGGTTGTTGTGATGGTCACATGAGATATTCTAAGTAAATCTTCTTAGTTCTGTTTTTGGCATATCATTGATATGCATATGTTAGCTTCTGTCTGCACAGTTTTGGAAACTTTAGGCACTAAAATAAAAATTGCTAAGTCCTGGATCTGAGTATATATTCCAGAAATATAGTACAACTTCTGACTCTTCAAAAAAATTCTCCTGTGTCTGTAATTGTATTATCCAATGGAAATATTACAAAATAATTTATTTACAGCATTGTTCTTTGATTATCATAGAAGCATATATATTTTATATATTGTTAAATGGAAAGGATTTTAAGTACAGCCACAGATATTATATGAGGGAGAAAGGAGAAGTGTGCTTATTTAAAGTTTCTAGCTTAGACCTAATTCTCTGGATGATGGAATTTTTTAGTGCTTGGACGAGTTATGAAAAAAAGAATGAAATGATGGAATACCTAGCCACATTCTCTTCCTTTTTAAGAAGTTGAGAGTCTCTCCATATAGAATCATGTTTTTTCTGTGAGGAGGGGTTAATAGAAAAACATATTTTATTTATTTGTTCATTTTTTCTAGAAGCCTACTCCAAAATCATGCAGTTCATTTCTTCATAATGCCAAAGAGATCCCACCAGCTGCCATTTCTACACTGATTCTTTTTTGTAACTCAGTGAATATTAGGCTACTTTACAAGGAAGTAGAAGTGGTAGGACCAGTCTCAGCATGAAAGCACCTATTTCCAAACATGGATGAGACAATTGTCTAAATAATTTGTGTGACTATAACAGAATACCACAGACTGGCTAATTTACAAACAAGAGAAAACTGATTCTCACAATTCTGGACAACAAAAAGTACAAGATTATGGTAACAGTATTCAGCCTATGGTAGTCTCCTTGCTGTGTTTTCCCATGTGGGGAGGTGGAGGAGTTGAAAGGTCTAAGCAAGCTCCCTCCACTCCTTTTATAAGACACTATCCCACTTATGAAGGAAGAACCCTCATTTCTTAATCACTTCCCCAAAAACCCCACCTCTTAATACCACCGAAATAGAGACCAAGGTTCAATATATGAATCTGCGGCTACATTCAGACCACAGCACTAATAGAAGTTCAGCAGAAGGAAGCAGAAGAAGGAAGGTTAGTCCTCATCAAGTATAGCACTAGGTATAATGAAGAAACTAAAATGGGTTCAAATACTCTAGGGCTATAACAGAATTTTAAGTTATACATGGAACTCCCAGGATCCATCCATTGTAGTCCAAGAATTTGAATGAAGCATTCCTTCCATGGATAGTGTTTAACAAGAATGCAAGGATAAATAGAAATTACTTTGATCCACAACTTCTCAAAATCTTTTATCAGAGGAAAAATTATGCCGTAAAATTCACTGCATTCTCAGCAACTATTTTTGCTTGGTTAATATTTTCAGAGACCCAGGCAGATGAGTAATTTACTTCCAGATGAAATTCATCATTTCTACATACAGTGCATTTGTAGGTGTATCCAGTTGTTTGTGCTATCTTTTCGGTTTACTGGATGGAAGATATTTCACACTTCCTACATCTTGGATATTTGATAATTTAATAATTTCTTCATGTTGAAAGAGAAACTAAGAAAAAGAAAGGTTGGCAGTAAAAAGGTGGTATTACTACA
Source organism: Cuniculus paca (assembly GCA_004365215.1). Taxonomy (NCBI): domain Eukaryota; kingdom Metazoa; phylum Chordata; class Mammalia; order Rodentia; family Cuniculidae; genus Cuniculus; species Cuniculus paca. Next base: position 28,306 of record RJWT010005532.1, on the reverse strand, counting down.
CTTCTACATTTTATGGAACAATAAACTCATTTTAATAGATGCTTGAGAATAATTGTTGTAAGTTATTTTGTTTTAAATAAATTTTTGATATTTCAAAAATAGACCAAATACAAAAATTAAATACATTCCCGATAAAAAGTTTTTGGGTGGGTATGAAAATTTCATGGTTTCTGAAACAATACAGAAAACAGCACAAAAAAAAGAAACATGTCAAATTGTGTGTACAGCATGATTACCAAAATAAAATGAAGCACCATAAGATTAAAAAAAAAGATAGAAAAATACTCCCAAATTATACACATTATAGAAGGCATAACAGGGAGCATTTTATAATATTCTTCATTTACCAATTTTCCTATCACAAAATTTTGCTACTTTTATAATGAAACAGGATATTTTAAAGAATAACCATGTTGGACAAAGACACCAAATATTTCTCTAGACATTAAATAAAATTACAACTACTAGACTGTTATTCTGTACCAGGCCCAGACTAAGTGTGCTTAAATACATCATATAATATACTTTCAAAAGCACAACCCCTGTTTTGCAGATGACGAGACAGACTCTGGAGTTAGCAACATATCTGCTGAGAGACAGCATCAGCAAATACTGTCCCTTTATCTGCACATTTTTTGAGTTTTGATGTACAGTATAGCTTAGACCAACTGGTTTTCCTTGTCTTGGACATATGAAGAGAGGATTATGGCTCTTGGCCAAAGTGACAAGCTGTAGAGAGAAAAGCTGGAGAGTTGTAACTGAGATTCCTGAACTCTACCTTAGTGCTATTTCTTCTCATACAATTGATTAAAATCTAGCATCAAAACCACAAATGTAAGATAAGAATATCATGCAAATGCTGACATCATATTAGTAATAAAATCCATGGCTATGTGGAGTCTTATTGCCTTTTGTGTTTCTGTTGCTTGAGATGAGGCAAGAGAGGAGAGTAAACAAAATCTACAGCATGGAGGAGCTCATGCACACCAGCTGCTCAAGAGCTCCATTGTTTAAATAAGTTTGTGCAGGGATGAGATAGTTTGATAATCATAACTTTCTCAGAAGAATTTTTAAAATTCCATCCTACAGAATTGTCTATGCAATGCTAAAGCTATAACCACATTTATGTAATGAAATATAAAATGCATAACTTTTTTGATAAATCACCATATTTGCAGTATAATTTTAACTTACACACCCAGACAGCATTCTGACTCACTTATTATTCAAAGGTTAAAATATATTTGCAATGAGCAGCGAACATGAGAGTAAGTATCTTGAAGACACAGAAACATAAAAAAAAAAGTCGTCATCTGTTCCATTCTTTTTTTTTTTCTGTCTTTGATGTTTTCTTTTTCCCTTTGTATTTTTCATATGATAGTATTTTGAGCTCAAACTTGGGAGCACTGAAAATGCCCTTGTGCAGAATGGAACAGATGCCATCATGTGGAATGCTATTCTTTATGCCTTGTCCTTTGTAGGAATAAAATATAATGGAGCCTTGAAATACAGTATCTGATGTTCAGTAACAGTGCTACCTAGATTTATCCTATGTTTCCTCAGAGAGAGAAACAAAAATACAAGCAAAAGCATCAGTAAGTATTGTACTATAGGGTAGCTAGTTAACTGAGAATGATAGCCCACTTTTGTGGATTGGATGCATAATCAGCACAGAATTTTATCCAAGCCTTTTATTTTTTTCCCATAATAGTGACACATTGAACATCATTGTCTGACTTAATGCATATATGACTGTTCTCATTTATATTTGAGAAATAGTTTATCTCTTACTATAGTTTTTCCATTGTAACAAATTGCATATACTTTTTTTTTAGTTATTATTTTACATTTCATTTTGGAAGTCCCCACTCTTTGTCCTTGGCTACAAATTGGCAAAGTTCTCTGGCTGGCCTTGTCTACTTCTCCATCTGTCGTAAGTATTAATCATTTTATCATGGATTTAGTATGGTTCTGGCTGCAAAATTTTAACTTCTGCTCCCCTCCTGGCCTTTTGTCTATTTCAGAGTTACAAAGTGGGGATGTATGTAGTATTTGGGCCAAAGACACATCTAATAACTGGCACGGGCAAAAATACAAAAAAAAAAGGCAAAGCTCAGAGAGTATTTCTCCAGAATCTAAAATGCTTTCCAAATAACTTCTGTCTTCTTAGTTCAGGGCTTTTGTTTGTTTGTTTGTTTTTTGTTTTGTTTTGTTTTTTTTGCTTCACTAGGCATTATGCTTAGAACTAATGAAAAGGTGGTATAGCAGATATTTTCTGCATTTATTTCTTGCCTGTTTTGCAGAAAATGTAAGACAAATGTAATATTAACTTGCTTTTTGACAAAATAAATGGTGATCTAATCAGTAAAGGAAGCTAGCATTTTTTTAATCGGAACTTAGTCTCTTTAAACTCTTATTTCATAGCTTAGGAAACTATGATACAAACAATTGAAAGAATAAATAATCCAAAAGTCTTTTTTAGTCTTTAAGTGTTTGTTTCATTATAAGTTGGTTGCTTGGTTTAAATACAAAATGCCCTTCAGCATTTCATTAAGGTTTTGTGCAGGATGTTCCACTCAATTCTACCTATATTCCACCCAAGTAGATCATATTCCAAAGATTTTACCACAAAGCATGTGTTTATCAAGATAGTCTGCCAAAAAGAATAAGTTAAAAAATAAAAATATATTTGTTTTATACATTAAATGCTATATATTTCTCTTACAGTTTACTAAAAATACTATATATGAATATTTTTCATAAATCTTCAGTGATCTATAGGACTACTGTTTAATTAAACATCTAATGTTAAGGGCCAAAACCAAAGTACTTTTCTTTATTCTCAGAGTAATTATATTTTAGTGACAATAGGTTTCTACAAAGATTGCTGTCTCATTCATCTGTGTATCACCACAAAATATGTAGCAGGTTGTTTTCTCAGATAATCTTGAATGGATAAATGCTGATTAGAGTCTATGAGTTCATATTTTCATTGAAAGAAATCTTTTGTTTATTGCACTTATCACACTTTTGAATTTATTCAAAAAAATAGAGTACAACAAAGTACATTGGGAAGAAGAGTCCAACAGCATATCATTTATTCATTTTCTTCTATCCATAAGCTACACTAAATCTTAAATTGTGTTTCTGAGACTTGGTACACTTTCTCCTAAATATTTGAATGCTTACTTATTTCTTTGGTTTTATTTTTAGAGTTATTAGAATTGCAAAACTTCTTGGAAGCAGAGGTTACTTCAGAGCCAGGAGGGACAAATGACTTCACTGTATAGGGTAAGTTATGAAACTCCAGATGGCACTTAATATTAGGTTAATATTCCATGAAGGTATTTTTAGAAACACTTCTTGTACTTCTTCTTATGTATCCCATAGTCTCTAGAATATTTAACCAAAAATTTGATATATTAATTTATTATTTTTATACCAAACCTTTCATTATAAGCTACTTTTTAGGGCAACCATTCTTAAGAGGTATAAACCTGGGTCCAGCAGACCCATTCATTACTTTTCTACTGTAAATTTATACTTTAGCATTAGAGTAGCAGGCTGTATCTCCTTTTCTTGAGGGATACAGGAAGTAATCCATGTGTTTATCCACTTGGTATGATGAATGGCAAGGAGCATGTACATGTGCGAAAGTGTCAAAATGGAATTTGGACCCACCTTTATGCTACATGGAACAACTTTAGCATATGTCTACCTGAGCAACACAGTAATCTAATAGACCCACATCACTCCAGGATTTGTTAAAAATAAAAGGCTTACTTTTAATTTTTGCAATTTAGTACAATGACATATGAAAAACCAGATTTGAAGTTTTGAAGGAGGTCAAAAGTGTATCATCAAATTAGTCATACGTGGATGATGAACATGATCTGTTAGAGTAAAATGCATGCTTTCATAACAGAAGAGTGTAGTGGTAGATGATGATGATGATGATTTTGACATTGGCCATGTGATCTGAAGTTCCTATGACAGTGAAATGAAGCAAGAATTAACTGATACAAACACAGGGAATGCAGACCTCCTTGATACAGATGATGAAGAAAACAGCATTGTACATATTTGACTAGTCAAAATGTTGCAAAATGGTCTTTCAACCAACTAGAAGATCCAATGTTTGAACAAGGTCAAAAAAAAAAGTGAAGGTCTTTTCAGGGATGAAACCCATTGGACAGATTGCCAGCACTGTCATACAGTGTTGGAAACTGTAACAGTTGAAATGCTACAAGATTCTGTGAAATACACAAAGGCTGAAATACTAGTAAAACTTTCTGTTTGCACAAGTATCCTTATACAAAAATGTATTTAATATGACTCCTCACTAGCCAAACTGAAAGCATTCATAGGTCTTCTATAATTAGTACAGATTGCTTATGGTGATCACAGGAATGTAAAAGACTTACGGAAAAACTATACGTCAAAATATAGAACAAAAATGTATGCCCTTGTAGAAGCAATGACATTATGCTTTCAGTTTAGACATTTATTTTGTAATTCAGTCATCAGTTCTTTATTTATATAGTAATAAACCAAATGATGTTGTGAACAGACTTGTAGCTCTCAATGTTGAAGTCTATTCTAACCACACAATGCATATTAAGAATTTAATAGTTTATTTTATTGATATTTTATGTTCCTGTTAACTACACATGGTATAATATAATAGGAATCTTCTGACAAAACAGCAAGACCACTGAGATGTCAAGTATGTCCTAAAAGTAGGCCAGGAAACCAAAAGATATGTGCTGCAGTGTAACCGACACATGTGTATGAAATATGAAGTTATTATGTGTGCAGACTGCTTTAGACGTGGTAATTGAAGTAAAAATTATTTTTTGTAGAGTGCTATTTATATTTTCATTGTAGCTCAAGTGGGAATTTATTTCTGATGTTTGTTTTTAGATTCTGTACACCAAACACTAGTCAACATTGAAAATTTTGGTGCTTTTTTATAAATACTCAATAAATATTAAAACTCATTACTTTATTTTCATGTTTTTTTCCTGTTCAGTACTCATTATTTATTATAATAAAGTTCATAAAATTAAAATTAATAATTCATCATTAGAAATATTCTAAAGAATGAAAGTTGGTCAGTCAGAAAAAATTAGTCTTATGCTTCAAGAGTTAAAATACCTTATTACCTTAAGACTTAATGGAAAGTAAAATTTCCTCACAGATTAACTAATTAAGTTACTATGTTCTTTATTCAGTAACAATACTCGGTAGATCTAGTTTATAAAAGAAAATGAATTCAAATAATGAGTAGATGTCCAAAAAAGGATACTGGTAAAATGCAAAATTGAGTCAGCAGTCAGTGACAAATTTCTCATACTATGTGACCTTGCTTCATCAAAGTTGTATTGCTTAAAGGAGGCCTATATTATCTTCAAAATTTAAATTTAAAGAATTCGCTAATCTTAAGGAAGTGATTTAAGCATTGATACCAGAAAAAGTAACACTTGAGTAAACATTGTGTGAAAAATATTCACTACTTATCTCAGTAAAAAGTAGTACGCATGTAGATTGCATGAAGGTTTAAAAACTACAAGAAAACAGAGATGAGAGAAATGGACAAATTTATACATGTGGCAATTGAAACTTATGGACTTCAATAATTCAAAACTTAAAATACAGAATAAATATGGTAGTTTTATAATAACCAATAATCATTGTTTTATAATAACCAATAATCATTGTTTCACAGCTAAGTAGCACTTTCTATATTCAAGTAAGAATTATTTTGAAATTTTCTTAGAACATGAGTGTGTCAATTGTATACAAGGACCCAGGTAAATCTCAATTACAAGAACTACAAAATGCCAAAGACGTTTTTCTCTGAAGCAAAGTAATGAAAGTAGGAAAAGATAGGAAAAATATAACCAAAAAGTTATAGGAACAAAGGGAGAAAAACCAGAATTTTTTCTTATAGTATTAAAGAGAAACAATTAATGTATTTATAAAACCTAAGTAATTAAAATTAAACTGCTATCATACATATGTACAGGACAAAGAAAACACCAAGGAGCTGAAAGTAGAATGAAACTGCAGATATAGAATAGTGAACTTGGTATCACAGAAAATTACCTCACTAGATTAGAGACAAAACGGCAGTTTTCTGTAATTTGATAGAGAAAGCAAAAGAGTAAGAGTCTCCCTTACAGCAATCACAACTAATCCATTCAAATTGATATCCAGTTCAAGCTAAACAGCAAAATGTGCACAAAATTACCAATAAACTGAGGAATAAAATTGAAATGTTTGGCATTAAAATCATGCTTAAGAATATTCAGGATATTTGGTGAGTTAAAAATATCAATATCTTTGAAAAAGAAAATGTTTATTTTAAGGATGAGAATTTTTTGAGTCATTTAAATTATTACAATCCCATTAGTGGAAGGCTAAGTACATTACACTTAAATGGTTCCAGTTTAGTCAGGACAGGCCTTAGTGTACTCATAGATAATATCATGAAAATTAGGTACATGAACTTAAATTCCATCCTAGCGGTCATTGTCAATAACTAATAGAAAATAGATGCAAGCATCAATATCTACTCTAAACAAAACAAAAGAATGCCCTTTCTTTTTCTAAATAATAGGAAAATTTTCTAATGTTACTTAAAATCCTATTGTCAGGTATTATTCTCATAAATTAATTTTTATAACAATCTTTTAATTGTGCATCCAAAGCACCCTACTTGACAGAAAACTTGAGGTCCAAATAAGTTAAACAATTTGGTAGCAAATTGCTAAGACTTACCAGATGCTTGTCAAAAACTTCTGCAGCATGACCAAAGAGGTCCTTCTTGGAGGTATCAGGCCACACTGAATCTCTATGTGTTATTTCTTAGGATTTAGTACATCTTACCTCTCTATATAGTTTTGTGATTCCCTAGGATTTCTCCTTGTGTAGAACCTTTCATCCCTGATAATCATGGTTTTCTATAGTTTATTTGTAAACAATATTGAGGCCCAGAGAAATCTGAGAGCGTCTCCTGCTTGAGTAAGCACTTGATAATCTACACATATGTGCCATAATTTTTTTCATGATGTGATCCCTCCATTTAGCTTATTGTTCTATTCATGAAAAGCACAACAACAAAAAAGATCTCAGAATTTTCCAATTGTGTTCTGTAGACCATTAGGTAATATGAATGATATATTGATATTTTATGGAATAATTAATTTCCATGTTTAAGAAATATATAAAATTCCAAATTATATTATCAAATGTTAGATTATATAATTTTTGTCAGATTTCTTTAATAGGGAATTCCTTAAAAATGCACTGCATTAATATGCTTTATGCAGGAATTGTTGGGCTCTTTTGATGATAGAAACATTTTTATTCATGGCTATAAAATAAAAATGGCTTATCAGGACACTTTGGAAGTTCCAAATTATCCAATTATTTGTTTATTCAGATAATTAATATCTTCATCAAACTTTATGAAAATTGGCTTCATACTTACATGGAAAGTTTGACAATTTTGGAAGGATAATATATAGAGATAAATAAGGAAACGGAGTTACCATTCTGTCTCAGGTGTAACAGGAGATAGGTTATACATAAAAAGTAATCTACACCTTTATTTATTTATTTAAGAGAAAAAAATACACAGAAAAGAAAAAAAAGCAAAAGAGACAAACAAACAACAACAACAAACCCAAAACAATAGCAGTAGAGGTTTACAAAACAAGATGATAGGAATTTAAAAATGGTTGTAATATTGCATGTTGTTACCTTCAAAAGGGTTGCTTAGATTACCAGATATACACATGTAAAATTCACCTAATCATATGAGCATTAACTATTCCTTTTCAAGAACTAATACAATTAGTAGTATAGTCATTGGGGCTATCTTATGTGTGTGTATATATATATGTATGTCTTTTTCCTTTTCCTTTCCTTCTTTCCTCCTTTTCCCATCCCAGTTACTTTTCCTCTTTGAGTCAAATCTTGGAAACAACCCAAATGCCCATCAATTAAGCAATGGATAAAAAAGATGTGGTATTTTTATACCATGGAGTACTACTCAGCTATAAAGAAAGAGTGCATCGAGGCTTTTATAAGTAAATGGATGTGACTTGAGACCATACTCATAAGTGAAATAAAGTAAACCCACATGTAAATACCATATTGTCTCCCTAGTGTAAGAAACTGAAAGAGTAAATGTGATCCAAAATCTACAATAAATATTGTGTAAGGGTAAGAAACTACATCTTTATTTCTTAAAAGACAAAAGCAATTGCTCTGGGCCACTGAGTTCAGTTCTATATATATTTGTTTCATTATTTCTGACAAAAAAATGAAACACACTGACTAGTGTGTGAACAGGCAACATCAGTAACAGGAACTCCATTGTGTTTGAAACACTGAGGCAGAGGTGTGCATCAGCTTCTTAACTCCCCTTGAAATGGCATTCTCTCCAGAGCTCAAAAGTAGCCTGTGTTTATCTGTGGAACTGACTAAGGGGCGGGTTCTTCTATGTATGTTGGATTGAAATATTTCTTAATCTTTTTGACTCCAGTTGTATTTATCAAAATATTGGGTGTCTAACACCACAGAACACATCATTCTGGACTTATTTGTAATACTTGAGTAATACTGGTGATCAAATTTCTGAAGTCAATTTTCAATAGTCACACCATCACCAAAAAATCACAATGGAAATTTAAAAAACTAAAACAGAAAAGGAGCTAGAATGTAAGTAATTGTACATTTTCCTAAAATAAATCATATTCATTAAGAAGGATACACACACACACACACACACACACACACACACACATATATATATATACAAATGTGTTTATGAATATGTTAGTGTAAATATATTGATATGTATCATGCATATGGGTATACTTATCTATATACATACATAATAGAGATGAAAGAAAATGACAGATTTCAATTTTGGGCATTAGTCCCAAATTTCTTAATTCTTAAATTCTTGAGTTAAACTCATGGGCAAAAAATCAATTTAACTAAGCTTGTTTTATTCCTCATGGCTTTATTTTCCTACTTGATACTGGAAAACTCTGCATCCTGAGTCCACATAGGGATTTCTTTTTGAGAAGTAGTTCAAAATGCAAGAATATAACCAATTCATGGTTTTAGAACAGATGGTTTTGTGAAAAATGAAAAGATCAAAAGGATAGATGAATTTTTACGTGGTAATTTTAGTAAACTCAGGAATAGTCTTTTAAACATTTTATACTTTCTATCACTTTGTACTTTACAGTCATTTATTTTGGCCTCCTATTTGTAGTCCTTGTATCTGTTTCATTTCATTAGTTTCAATTGTTCTCTTTTTGACTTTTCTCTGGAGACTCCTGGAGCCCCATGTCCTCCTGGTCTCTCTTCTGGCTCCTTTTGAAGCCATACTTCAAACACTGTAACGCTTTAGCATTTGGATGTTCTGTCCTTGTGAATTGGACTGAAAAAACAAAACAAATAAAAAAACCCTCAATTAAAGACAGCATATCCCACTGAAACTTAGAGTCTATTAAGGTTCAAGTCCTGGCTTCAAGAGTCGTTGTGAATTTGCATCTTCCCTTTTGAGATCTCTGCACTATTTTCAAATGAATAGGGCCCAAGCAGCCTGACACCATGTGGAGCAGAGATCAGTCATCATGGCTGAATCATTTTGGACCTGATAGCTATAATGCCACCTAGCACCTGTCTGCACAAGAGTAAAATCCACCCAAGATGTGTCACTCCTGACCCACATAAACTAAGTGCCATACAGAGCCTAGGACAAATTGCCCAGGCCCTAGAATCATGAGCACAGTAATTGCTATCTGTGTTAAGCCAGTAAATTTTGGAATTTCTTATTAAGTTACTGTAACAATCTAAAGGTTATATTTCCTTTTTGCTATCATGTATCATATTTGCTATCATTTTCTTTGTTTACTAATGAGTTAGCTGTTTCATACAAGTGTAGGACAACTGGCTTTTTTTGTCCTGTTTTTTGTTGCCTTCAAAACACTTAGTGACTTCCATATTGAAGAGGTTTACTGAAATAAACAAATGATGGAATGAATAAATGTTTGTAGATAAAGTTTCTAAAAGAACATCAATAAAAATTAATATTTCTAATGTTAACATTGATGATAAATTTTATCATTATTATATGACAGTGATTCTTATGTTTATTATGAAAGTATATTTTCTATCTGTTTTAAGCAGTTTTTCTGCCATTGTTACCTATATTAGTTATTTGACTATGTTTCTCACACTTTTGAGTCGCAGATGTTCATTATACTTTTGATGAAGTCTTCTTTAAGAAATTCAGTCACAGTGAGGTATCCATTTTTATATATTTACCTCAATTTCTTTACTAAATATATAAAAATCTTAATACAGCATTAAAGCATGAATAAATGAAAAAACCAGGAAAAAAATACATGTAAATATCCACAACAACAATATACAAAACAAACTACAATATGGTCTCAGAATCCTTTTTTTTTTTTTCTTGACAGGGTCTCAATATATAATTCATGTTGGCCTTGGGCTCACTCTGTAGCCCAGACTGGCCTCGAACTCATGGTTATCCCCCTGTCTCAGCCTCCCAACTGCAGGGATTATAGGCATGTGCCACCATGCCTGGCTCAGAATCCTATCAATTGTTATAATTAGTCTGCAAATTTGGTTCTGACATTCTTGGTGGCCTAAATGATAAGGTAAACATGACCCTCTTTTCACAAAAGTAAAGTAGATACATTTCTTCTTCCTTGCTGATCATTTGTTTTGGTTTTAGAGCTTTTTCTTCCAGAAATTGATGTGTGTTAGTGTGTATTAGAAGACTGTATGGCATTTAATGTAGAATGCGGAACACATTTTTACTACTTCAATAAGTACATACTACATGAGGCTCAAATAAGATATACTTGCATTAATTAGAAATTCTTATCACAAGTTTTACTATACTAGGACCCCTGTTTCCTGAGTTCTATGTTTCCCTTCTGTAGGCAGGTTTCACTTGCTTTCTCTCTGCACAATGCAGTACTACTTCATGATGCAACTTATATCTTTAAATTATTTTACAGTCCTATTTTCACTGTAACCCTCTCATTCTGTGTGTTTGTTCTTATATGATATTCTGTCGCTATTTTGCTAGAGTCAGGAGATCCAAGAAATGAGCCATTCTACATGCTGTCTTTAACTAAACTTCTTCCCTATCACCCCCACCAGGTATAGGGTAGCAGTGACTACTTTCTTTCCAGACTCCGAAGATTATTTTGTCATTATTTTATTCTTTGTACAAGCTGTACCAGCTTCTTATACACACTAGATATTTAATACCTACCATTTTCTTTCTTTTTAATGTCCTTGTCCTTTTTACCTATTTTTCCTGTGTGTGGAATGCATTTAATGCTGATTATCTGACAAATTATTATTTATCAATCGAAGCCTAGCTGACATATGATTTGCTTTTAAGTCTTCCTTCTGTATCACCACACTGTCACTACGTTCTTTTCTTACCTTTCGTACTTTAAACACAACACGGAACAACAAACAGCACAATTTACTACAATATATTTCTATTCAGATTTAGCTTTTCTTAGCACTGAATGGTTGGAAAAAGTGTTTTACTCACTTTTATAACTTTCTAGATCTAGCACAGTTCCTGGACATAGCAGTCCTTTAATAAATTTTCATTTTTAGTGCAATTTTATGCATTTAATTTTAAATCTCTATAGTGTCTTACTATGTTATTCTCAAATTTTGTTAGTTTTGAAGCTTTTTATCTGTGTGATTTTGATATGACTTAGCTTTTCAATATTTTTCTACTAGACAACAAAATTACTAATAAGATCTACTTAATAAGATTATGGTAAAAAAATAAATGAGTTGTGGATAATACTTACCACATCTCCTGACATGCAATAAATATTACACGTATGTTAATTTTCTCAGTATTATCATTATGTCATCCTTGTCATTTTCTGTTATGCCTGTGCTCTCATTAGATAGTGAGCTTTCCTTTGTCCTAGCACCGATAGCACAGTGTGGGCTGTTACTGCATCCATCATCATCACCATTCATGGTACAGCTTTAAAGTAAAGGATTTTACTGGCCCGTATGAATTTCTCTAGCCTTAATGGCTAAATATTTGATGCTCAGTTAAAGTTTACTGAATGAACAAATTGATACATGGAATACATATATATAAAAGAACTTACAGAAGAAAAGTATTTGACTCCTACAACAATTCCTAAAAAGTTTATTAAAGACTACATAAAAAGAATCAAAATGTATCATCTACACATACCAAATTTCCACAGTGAAAGTAGTCTTTGTGCATTGCAAACATGTATTAACAGAAAAAAAGTCTATGTAGACAAGAATCAATCATCTCATCTCTTTAAATAAGGACCTAGTGTCACTATATCCAGTAATTTAGAAAAGATATGATTTATCTAGTGCATTTTTCTCCACACTAATAATGAAATAGTGTATTATGTTAACTATGTTAACTTCTACAAGTTAGGGCCACCATTACAGTTATCTTTACACACAATTGCTTCAGTCTATTGAACATGCTTCCCATTTCTCATCCTTGCAAAGAAGTATCAGAATGGATGTTCACTCCTTGGCAGCAACCTTGCAACCTCATTCCCCTACTTCGCTTATCACATCCCCATGATTTTGGAGAGAGGTGATAGAGTTTCATCCAATCCTGGCAATAAATCTGTATCCCACTCTTACATGACAGGTGGTTCCCAGACAGGTAAGCTGGGCTCCCTGTCATGCTGTCAAGGAGCAGCAGCATCCCACTGGTTGACAGTTGCAGTGTCCCTATCACATTGAGACTCTCTTTCTCTTTCTGTTGCTCTAACTATGAATCTTGGAGCTATCCACTCCTGTTGTGAACAAGGCTGTTGCTGGTTGGCGGAGCTCTGCTGTGGACTGTGAATCCCAAGGCAATGTATTTCCATCTGTATGGGGCATCTGCCTTCATTCTGCCATCTGACTTGTCTTAGACCAGATTCTCAGACTTCCCTTAGAGAAACTAGGCAAGAAACCAGAATCCCCTTGGACTTATATGGCACCTAATTCTACCCTTTCAATTAGAAGCTTCTCAAATTTTAATGTGACTCATATTTACCTAGGACTATTATTAAAATGAGATTCTTACTTTTAAGTTGGTCTTGCACCTGAGAGTCTGTACTTTTAGCAAATTTCCAGAAGAGGCTATTTCTCCTGGTCTAAGGAATATGCTTTGAGCAGCAAAGCTTCTATCAACACATTTTAGAAACTAGCTTGTCTCTTATTTCTGGAGACCCATGAAGTAGAGCAATAGCTGATAGTGTTTTCCTGATCTTTCAATGATCTTATTGCTTGACACATGGTTAAATCATTGCCGTAATCACAACACTACCACTGCTAAAAAGCATACACTAAGTTAAATTGATGAAAGAAACTGGAACCAACCAAGTTATCTAATTGTTAGTTAATTAATAGATTGATCAACACTTGAACTGTTGTCACTGTTTCCATTCATTGTTTTAATATTTTGTGTTTGTCAGACTTTTTCAGAGGAATATACATAAAAAGATGATCAATTCCTATAGTTTAATTTATTTTAAATTAACAACAAATTAATTATTGAAGTGGGTACTTTGGGAATACTGAGATGCACAGGCACAACCTTTCCTTTAAGGGCTTTTCAGTCTCACGCGGTAGATGGAAGGAAGAAGTTACCGACTATCTTGGGAAACAGAGGGTCAGAATGTAACCAGTGCTACTAGATAGGCAAGGGGGAAAGAGTTTTAGAGTCTTGTTAATATAAGTATGATTCATGTAACAACCTCAGTATCACCTGGAAGTTTATTAGCAATAACAATTCTTGGTTCTTATTCAGAACTAATCAATCACAGTCTAGGGGCAGACGAATAATCTATTCTACTAAGCCTACTAGGTAAGTGTGAAGCATAGCAAGTTTGAGTAGCACTAGTGTAGAATATACAGATACTATCTATAGCCCATAAAATGAAGGCAAAAGAGCATTGTTCTGTCCCTCTCAAATATGCTAGCCATCTCTCAAATGCTTTTAGTCCTGCATTCTGATACCATTTTGACATCCAGGAGTTGGTAGTATTTCACAGAAAAGAGCAACATGAAACCTGGTACAATCACAGATTATTGGAATTCAAAAATACCTATATTCTCATATTTAAACCTATGTAAAATGTCAGGATTATGTAAAAAGTTGCCATCGTATTCAACACTAACTCTTTTCTGAAAGAATAAAAAAGTCATAACATAGAAGTTCTTGGGAGGGAAGAACATTGCTGGTCTTGAAAGCAAAAGAATAGGCAAAGTTCTAGAAAGATCAATGAAAAATATAGCTACCTTGGAAAAGATACATCATATCATAGAAATGAATTAATTAGTCTATTCCATGTGAATGAAAGCATCTCAGCACATGGAGTTTAAGAGGACATTTTAAAAAAACGCAATATTACCAGTTTTAAGAAGACTAAGAAGTGAGTGACACAGCAGGAGAAGAGAAGAAAGAATCTGTCCTCTTCCTGTCTTGAGACAAAGTAGTGTGATATGGTTTTGCTTCTCAGTATTTACATAGCTTTTGTTAAATGATTCCGTACAAGTGTAGTTCTAAAACAATGAGTTATATCTCAGCGATCCTGTTACTGGTAGGGAATAAGGCAGTTGAGGAAGTAAAGGTTATTCTTGGGAGGTGGTTCACGAAAGCAAAATGTTTTAGGATTCATTCACAAAGTTATATTTTAGCCCTTATTTTATTGTCCAGTCAAGATTGTCTGGAATTTGCTATCTGGGTGTACTGGAAGTGCTCTTGTCAGAATTCAGATGCTCATAAAAGCAGGCAGTAAAGGGTTCATCTCCAGATGCATCTTGTGAACAACCCAGTTGTAAACCAGCACATTTAAGGGAATTAGTGAGAGCCAATTTTTATATTTTACTGTTCGTTCAAACTAGAGGTAGCAACATCATGTTAAGCATCCCCCAGCACATTTTTAAAGTCACCCTCAGGCCTCCATTAAAATAGATTTGTTGTTGTTTCAGACAATGACTTTTTAGGAAATAAGTGATTTCTGTTACTACTGCTTAACACATTCCCCAAACTCAAACTCTCATTTATGCAGCAAAAATAAAATTGGATTATTACCCTGTTTTCTCCCTTCAAGGGACTAAAGTTATACACAATTAAGACTACCGAAAAGATGCTGACAAGAACAAGTGATGAAAAGTCAAAAACACAAAACAACTTCAAGTATTTCCACTGAGACCAATTTGGCTTCAGAGAAGTAGGTGTATTTATTAGTCATGTAAAGGTTGTCATGTTTAGAATGCATGCCACAGTTTCTCATACATATAATCTCACCAAGACTATCTATGAGCAAAATGAATAAAAAACATCTTTGAGAAATCTACCTGACCAAAGCCCATAGGTCACGAAGGCTGGGGTTTACTTACACTGCGAAATCTAAAGGCCCCCACCAGTCTGCAACACTAGCTGGGATAATGGCCATGTCTTTCCTTCTTAGGGAAGTTTTAAATGTAACTGGTCTCTGGTTCAGGCCATTTCACATTCCCTGGCCTATTCATTCATGCCTGACACACTTACTGTACCCATGGTTACAAGTTTCAAACCCCAGCTGTCACATTGGACTCTGCCATGGGATGTCTCTCCAGACACTAACACACAGAGACACAGAATTTCATACATGCTCTGACTGCTGAGGGGGCTTAGCTGACTTTGTTTATCTCCTGCCTCTGGTGCATGCCTCCGTGTGGCCTTCTATCTAACTCTTATGCCCCCAGAAAGACCTGGGGTTTCTTCCACATCATATCAGACCAGGTGAGCAGTTCTAGATCCTGTTCTTCCTTTATTTTATTTTTCTTTAAGAGAATATATTCATGTTGTAGAATTAAAAATCCAGCCTTGGTTGGTAAGAAATTCCCTTCCTACAGAGATGAGAAAAAAATAAAACTCAATAGTTAAAAGATGCTGTTTGGCTAAATATTAGAACCCTCATAAATTCCCAACCATTCATCAGATAAATGAATCTTCTCCACCATTTGTTGGAAGAATCAATATAAATCAGTATGTTTGGAAGTACATTTTTCTCAAAGGACTTGGCCTTTGAGTAATTGGGAAAACATGTTCACCTAAAAGGCCAAAAGCGTTGAGTAGAGGGAGCTCTTCCCCTAGAGTGATGTATAACAATCGCAAATGGGACTGCTTTCAAACTATAACCCTGTCTAATTTTTCAGAAACATGCCCCTAAGTGAGGTTGTGTAAGAGTACCTTCATGAATCAAGTCTGAAAACAATTTTTTTTTCTGGAAGCTCTACTCTAGAGAAAATAATTCACAACTTTCAAATGTGTTGTGTTTTTTTGGCAGTCTAAATTTGTGGAACTAGTATGAGAAAATGAAGGTGGGTGCCAGAAGCAGAAGTCACTAAATCAGCATGGAGGGTGCTCTGATTGTACACTCATTTGAGAGTCAGAATCCATGAAATGCAGCCAGGTGATCTTTGGCAAATTTTATGTACATCTGAACTTCAGTGACCTCATCCATAAAATGGATATGAAACCCACCTCCAGACCAGTAATGTAGATTACTGTAGATTGCACTTCTCAATGCAGTCTTACAATGGAAAGTGCAAAACAAGTGGTAGTTGTGCATATAAGTGGGTAGAACAACCCTTGGGTATTGGTAACAAACAACAACCACCCAGCCTCTTCTCCCAGGACAAAGTAGTATATTGAGACAATACATAAGAATTCATTAGAATAAAGTTACAATTGTTAGAAGGCTTCACCCTGGCTGTGAATACGTAAATCATGAGCTGATATGGCACTAGCTTGATCCTGTTCACCAATCATATATGACCTGCAGCCAAAACTAATCATGACTCTGACACATATAAGTAATCAAAAGAGGAGTTCAGCCCTACCTTAGACCCACGACACAAAGGAATCAACCAATCTACTGGCCAAATAGTAGCCCTTTCCTACTAGTGCGTGAAATCATAAAGGGAGATATATTTATATATATGAAGACCAATTTTCTTATAAAATGTAATGTATTAATTTAAAATGTATAATTTTAATTAATAATTTGAAATAATACAAACATAAGAAGAAACAAAGTATTAATATCAGGTAACTTATGAACTTTTTCATTCTTAATATTAATAATAATATGAAAATTGTTTCACTTTTCCAGATATAGAAATTGAGATAGCAACCAAGGCCAAGTGCGGGGCAGAAAGGGGATTCCCAGAAATGACTGTGTCTGAGACACATGCAGTGCTACAAATAGCACCATTAACATAAACACCATTAATGTCTTCATCATGTAAACCACAGCATAGTAACTATCAAACTAAGCACAATTCTCAGACTAAGAGAATAGAAGACATTAAATTGTTCTGCATTTAGATAGTTTTTGCAGAAATGATATTTAAGCAAAGCCTGAGAAAAAATAACCAACTGATGGGTTGGCTTGCTAAGTATTCAGCAAGATGAAGAATGTTCTTCAATTCATGACCTCAGAAATCCTTGGAATGCTTCAAAACCAGTAAACCTGGAACAGATCTTCAGAGACTACTGGAAATGATGTGTCTGTCTGGGTTTCCTTCCCCACAGCAGCAGCTCTCCAGGCCAGCAAGCTCTTTCCATAGAAAGAGGGTGTCACCCACAGGTCATTCTATGCCAGGGCTCAGCTGACAGAGCCTGAGCATCTAGCAAGAGGAAGCCTGGGAGGGGGATGTCAGCTCTGTGGTCTGTGGGTCCACACTCTGCCCACAGGAAAGCGAGACAGGCCTCTTCTGTTCTTCCATAAACTCACAGGCAGGCTGAACTACAGAAGACCAGGAACCTCGGTCTCTCATCTCCCTAGTCCATGGCACATGAACCTCGCAGTGTAATCACTGCAGGGCTGTGTGATCAGAGAAGGTCCTTTGCAGAAAACAGAACATGCTCCTTGCAGGGATTTTATGTCTCATGGTCAGGCTGTTTTTTAATGTAATAAATATGCATTACTTCCATAGAATTATGTCCAGAGAAAGAGAAATTCCTGCACATGTACCTGTCAGTTCTGTTCATGATACACAACAGACCCAACATCAATAGTGAAAGCACCTAAATACATCCTCATTTTTTGCACTTCTCCCTAACTACCCAGCATGTTTTTGCTTTTTGAATGCTTCTACCTACATAAATATAGATTATTCTGTTATTTCAGATGAAGGTGAGTTGATCACTATGGTAACAATTGCAGTGTCACCTGACATTAAAATTAAATTAATCCCAACTAATTTTAAAATTTACAATTTTTCTTAGGAGATTGTTTAAACTACATGTTTGAAATTCATGTCTTTCTTCCCTCTCTTCTTTCCTTTTAGTTATTTAGTTCATAAAATTGTTACAAATAAGACTTGAAAGTTGAAGGATAGCAAGTCAAAATTTTATAAGACAGAAGCTCAAAAAACTTGACCATGTGATCCTAAACATGTTAATTAAATTCCCAGGGTGAAATTTCCTCCATCTGTCAAGTGTGAATAATATACCTATGCATTATACTGAAGGTTTTTTTCATGAATAAAGTAAGATAATGCTTCTGAACATGAATTTCTTAAACAGTGAAAGGTCAAAGAAATGTAAAACATTACACTTACAAGGAAAACACAAATTATAAAGAAAACATGGTACAGTAAAAAGGAGTATATATTAAAAGACAATGAGAAACTGTTAAGGTTACTGTGGAACTTCATGTTTATCTCCTTTCTGCAGAAAACTTTAATTAAAAGACAATAGAAAAGGTTGACAATATATTCCAAGAAGGATAAAAGGAAATAGCAGAGAAATTTCAGCAATATCATTAAAAGTTAGAAAGCTGATAAAAGATTGGAACTAGAATTAACAGGGTAAGAAAGTAGTAAGTAAAATACATTTGGAGGGAGTCACCACTGTGAAAGGACCATCACCATTAGACCTGCATATATATAAAGCTTGGAGGATGCAGTCTACAGGGAAAATCTGGGTAAGGTCTAAACCTGGACCCAGCATGATTCAGGGCAGATAATATCTGAAAACTAAACACTGATGCCATCACCCATTCCACTCTCTATCTAGAGAAGATGCCTTTCTACATGTGCAAAGTGATTCCCTAAAAAATAACCCAGGAAATGATATTTAACTTTAATTTCCCCAATAAAATACACTTTCTTCACCAAAACACTATACAATAAAGCTACAAACTTCGTAAGTCATGTGAGTGTACACAGAATTTTAAATGAATGTTTTTGTTTTACCTTAGTAAAAAATAAAATGATCAAACAAAAGTTTAAGTACTTTTAAAATGAAGCTGAATTGCAACAATAACTAATACTGAAAGAGATAGAAAAGTCAGATATGATAAGAAAATTAACTGATAAATTATAAAACTTGAATTAAACAATAAGAATTCTAGGAAAAAACAGAAGCTTAAGGAAAAAAATATTTTAAAGGAAAATTACAAAAATGTTTTTCAGGATTAAAGAACAGAAGTCACCAGAAAAAAAATAACGAGGCTCCAGGAAAAAGACAGAAACAGACATAAACACCCTCTACATACACACACACACACACACACACACTCATATACACACACACACACATACACACCCCTCAATGAACATAATAACAGTATTTCAGAACATCAGAGGTATTTAGAAATTCCTGAAAGATTTTTATAAAGAAAAGTTAGGCACATTCAAAGGAACAGGACTCAAAAAGATGTAGGAATTGTCAAGAATAGCCCAAGAGACTAAAAGAGAATAAGTAAGCATCATTTAGGGAATTTTTATTTCAAATTAGACTTATACAAGCTCTTTAATAGTATGAGCAAAGCATTCAACAATTAAAACCAAGAAGAACATGAGTTCAAGATCAATCTAGGCCAACAAGGTAGGACTCCCCTACCTCAGAGAAGGAAAACAAGGAGGGGGGAGGCAAAGAAAAAAGGAAACAAGGAAGGAAGGGGGGTGGTAGGGAGGGAGGGAGGAAGGAAGGAAGGAGAAAGATAGAGACAGAGATAGAGAGACAGAGCAAGAGAGAGAAAAACTATAAATAATTAAACATTAATTATAATAATTTAATTATAATTTAATTATAAATAATTAATTTGTTATCGTGATTGCACCTCCTTATAGTCCTTTTCCACCCTAATCCAGAGCTCTCAGTGAATATCATCAGGCTAATTAGGTTCACAGCAGGCAGGTATCTGTCTTCCCTCAGATACTTTTTGGAAAATAGTGTTTTACCCTAGAAGCTCAGTTGTGCTGAGTCTACTTAATGCAAAAAAAGAAACAATGATAAAGGAAAACAATATGACACATTATACCTTCTACTGGTTATAAATTATCTCATATGAAAAGTCATTTTCCAAAGGTCAGTGTTATTAGATATTATATATTCTGTCAACAGATTCCACAAAGCAAGCATTACACCTTTACCTTTTTAAATGTATACAAGAATAATTTAAAAAGGAGTCACTTAGTGTTTAATGACATTTTTAAAATATCTAGAGCACAGCAATATATGAGTTCACAATAATTGTTCCAAAGTACAAGGGCTTCTCAGTCCAAGAAGGAATGAAATGGAAGATTCCCAAGAACTGTTTCAGCTGTTCTAATGAGAGACCTGAAGAGCATGTGTATGCTGTCCACACTCTAGTCTCTTATACACTTAGGCTCAGTTTAAGCAGTGTCAGCCTCCTAATGTTGCCAGGCAAAGACCCACTCCAACCCCTGAAGGAGGCCCAGGGGAAAGCTTCTCACTGTCACAGGATGCCTGATCAGGATCCTATTTTACACCAAATGACAGCATGAGAATAGCAGGATGTCCCTGGAGAAAACCGCTATGTTTGTGTCTGTGGAAAACACAGTAACTCCTTCACAGCTTCCACAACACATCATTTATGATTTCTCTTCTTTCCAAATCCACTGATGTTTCCCCTGCTATGAGAAGCAGAGGTCTGAAGTTAATAGCTCAGCCCCTAAGTGTTGGCAAGTGAACGCTGACGCTCTATGGCGAAGTCTATCCTTTGTCCACCACTACTTCTGCATACCATATTTAGGGTCTCTAATGTGCCTTAAGGCTAGTAAAGAAAAAATTCTGCCTGATGGCAGAAGTTGCTGCTGTCACTGTTACAGCCTAGAGAAAACTTCAGAAACTTGCAAGACAGCCAAAACTAACTTTTCTTTGAAGTATTGGAAAGTTCCAGAAACTTTCCTTGGAATACACATACATAGTCTCTTGTATTTCCTGAATTCTTCTGTGAATTCTGTAGCACCTTATCCTCCAGGGGAGAAAGGCATGTGGATTATTTTTAGCCTTGTTTAAAGCAAGAACTTTCAGAAAGCCCAAGGGAGACTTAAACTTTCAGAGGCAGATAGTCTATTTTGCAGGATTATTCAGAATATATTCAAAGAAATGTCAAAGGCAGAGGCCATTTTCAAAACAGCAGTGATGCTCTACCTCCACACGAATTGAGGTACGTAGCGTCTGAGATTCACCTAGCCATGTGTACATAAACGTGAAGTGGATATAAGCCATGTTATTGATATTCTGCTCTGTATACTACAATCACTGACTAACAGCCATCCTCTGCTGAATACCTACCATGTCCTAGCTAGACTTTTTGTTCTAATTCACATAAAACATAGTAAGGATATTATCTGATGAGGGGTTGATCTACCTAAGTTTGTGAGCTTGCCAATGACAGTACCTCTTCAAATTCAGGAAAGACTGTGTTATGGGTGTCTTTTTATTCTGATGCATTGACATCCTGGGAAATTGCTGACCCTTTAGGGACGGTTCAACCTGGGCTAGTCAATTCTTAGTGCTAGCAAAAGACTGGCATATAAGTGTACATTTCATATTCAACCCAACTAATCCACAGCCCCTATACCAACTGCCTTCTTTATCAGCATGCTCACCTACCTACCCTAATCATCTCAGGCCAGGTACCAGATAACTAGAAAAAGCCCCTCAAACCCTGATCTCACTGACATTATTCAAACAAGCTACCCCTATACCTACTTATCCCACTTCACCCATTCTTTTGTATGGAAGTTGTAATACAGTCATTGCCCCCATTTTTCCCTGCTCCCTTTGAGTAGTTTGTGAAAAGGCTAAGTCTGCACTTTCATGACTACTTCACTTTTCTCTCATGTCAGCCCCATATCCTGCATATTGGAACAAGGAGACAAGAAAGCTAGAATCTGCCCTCAATGTTTTGGATGAAAGAAGCAAGGAAATAAGCAATTATGTGACAATGTATAGTCTACTATAACAAAGGTTTGCACTAGTGCCATAAGGCCCCAGAGAAGAGTCTCTCAGCTCCTTAAATGGTGCAAGAAATGGACTAAGGCAGATTCTTGGTGAAAGAACCCTTAGAATGGTAACTCCAGGACCAGCTTCCAAAACTGCCAGGGCTGGGGTGCCTGTGTGCTCACATGTGTACAAATAATGTGTTCCCTATTAACAGTGACATTTTTATGTCCAAAGTCCACAAGAAAACTCAGCAGAATTGCTTCTCATCTTGCTTCATAGTCTTTGAAGTATTTAAAAGGTCAGTTATTCAACAAAGCTATATTTTATTATGACTTTGGAAGAGATCAAAAGTTTTCTGGTTTGGATGATAAATTATAAGATTTCCCCATCTATGGTCAACTTTAAGGACATGAAAGAATAGAATACAACAAAATAGAATAAAATAATTTTCATAGAAGGTCCAGAATACCTCAGAAGCTATTTCACCAAACTTATAGGTTGTAAATGTGAATACCAGGTGATGAGAAATTAAATAACTTATATACTGTATTTATATACTATCATTAAGTGAAGAGTACAGAATTAAATAACAGTTCCTTGGCTCTATATTATTCTGTGCTCGAAAACCTTCCCATAAGACCTCTGAAATTGCATATGAATTTAAAGTAAATCTGTAGCATAATACAACTTCACTGACTTTAAATACAAAGATGAATTGTCCATACTCAGTGACTAGTAACTAATTCTGAATCATGATTAACGTGAGCCATTTCAATAGTAGAAGGGAAAAGTTCCCAAATCTCTGTATTTCTAATTTTAAAATTTTCACATAAAAATCGCTGTCTCCTCTTTTTCCCTTCCTTATCAGCTTTATGCTTCATCATATTTTTACTTACATAAATATTTAAGAAATCACTTTTTGGTATTTCTCTTTAACTATCAGAAAGGTAGGGATCTATTTTTGACATGGCCTATGACTTAAGTTTTGAATTTTTCTGTTGAAGTGCTAGCCAGCTGGAAGCCTCTATTACCTGATTTTGAAGAAGTATGACATAGTTCTTGAACACAGCAATAATTACAGAAACAATTCAGTGTTGAATTTCTTCCAGTTTCAACTCATAAGACACCTGAGGTGGCATAAAAGAAATTAGACTGTCATATTGCTTTGTTCCTCGGTCAAGTCAACCTCTAAATGGTCAAATCACTAAAATCGTAATGTCAAAAGTTAAGCAAAGAACACAGAGCTCTACAGACAATATTAAACAGAGTTAGTACAATATGAAATCTGAGGCTGGCTGTCCTCATGGTCATTCCATTGTCAGAGGTATTCCAATCAGCAGTGCCATGCATCTGTCAAACATGCTTGAGTTATAGTACTTACACTATTTTTTAATGAACCAGTCACTGCACTGTCCAAAAGATATAACAAAAGTGGAAGAAAGAACATATATATTAGAAGATACACTAGAGAAGACATAAGTATGCTTACACTAATAAGTTACTCTGTATGGATCACAATGCCCACTGCATCTCCAACAGATGGTGTAACCCCAAGTCAAACACTCACACTGTAAGGATTAGAAAAAAACAATCAAAGAGGATATGTTAGCCTGTTTAAACTGTTGGGTAAGAAGTCAAGGAAAAATGTCCCTGTTAAGGAATGAGGTCTTTGCTCAAGAAGCATAGTCAAATTCATTCTAAATAGATACTATGAACTAAACTTTTATGCTTTCCATTCAACCTCAAATTCATGTGTTAAAATATAAACCTCATATTTGAAATAGAGTCACTGGAATCAATTAGGATTCGATTAGGGTCCTGAGAGTGAGGCTCACATGATTGAATTAGTAGCCTTATGAAAAAAAGAGCAGTCTCCTCTCTTTCACATGTACTTACCCATGAAAGGCTATGTGAGGACAGAGCTAGAAAGTGGCCATTTATGGGGTAAGAAGAAATGTACTTTAACCTGAATTTTCAAGCATCCTGAATTGTAAGATAATAATCTTTGTTTTTAATCTCACAAGTCTATGGCACTTTGTTCTGGCATTCTGGGGAAACTCAAATTTGACAGAGGAAGTCAGACACTGCTATAACAAATATTTTAAAATGTGTAAGCAGCTTCAGAACCAGTATGGGTTGAAAGACATTTGAGGTGCATGCCAGGGACATAGATACCAAGGATAATTCTAATAAGTCCCAGATAGAAACATTTTATTTGGCAGTAGAATAAAAATGATCCTTATTATAAAGTGCCAATGAACTTGTTTGAACTGTGTTGTACTGTTTTGTGAAAGGTAGTTTTGCTTTGAGTAATGAAACTGAGTATTTTGCAGGGAGCACTTTTAATGAAATTCCTGAGTTTTCAGCTTCTATAACAAAATATAAAACACATAGTTTTGAAGCAAAAACAAACCAGAACTTGGAGATTTGGAAAAATTTCAGCCTATCAATATTGCAAAACCTGAGAAAGAAAGCTTTTTATTAAGGAATATGAAGGGTATTTCTGTAAAGATCATTTGTTAGAAAGTGTGGATGTTACTTATCTCATTGGAATTCAGGGATAGTTACAGAATTATACCAGCAAAAACCAGGAAGAGTCCCCTGCAGAACCTAATCTACCTGCACTTTCCAGCCTCTGAGATGTGAAAAAGTAAATTTCTGTTACATAAGCCACCCAGCCTATGGTATTTTGTTATGAGATCCTGGGTAGTCTAAAAAAGTAGGCACAATTTTTTTTCATAATCTGTTTGGGAGTAATTAGGACACATGCAGTAATTCCTGGCATCACTGAAGAGCAATGGGCCTGAATAAGAACAAGACGATTTCTGGAAGGAGAATCATAGTTGATGGAAAGGCTCTACTGAAACTAAAAAGCATAAGTAAAGTTATCTTGATCCTCCACTTTCCAATAAAATTTTAAGGTTGGCTTATCTAATCCTTGGGAGTTTGGAAAAAGAATCTGTTGTCACAGACCCAGAAAAATGTCTAGTGGGCAAATGAGCTGCACATTGGAACTTTTGGTCAGCTTTTCCAGGAAGGCTAAAATCCTAAAGACGAATGGTTTTCTCACTAGAACCATCAGGCATAGAGCAACAATGGCCTAGCCTACTTCCAGAATTTATTTCTAGTAGAGGGTATGTTTCCTTTCCCCTTGAATGGAAAGGATAGAGAACTCCACAACCATTCTGAAACAGAAGGTACAATAACTGTGATGGAGATTTAATGCATTGATTATAGTCAAGACTGTGAAATGACTCAGGGTATAATTTTAGGGAAGAAGATCTGAAAATGGAGATACTAAAATTAAGTATGAGGAGAACATAAGGATAAATAAAGAAGGTCTCGTTTTACATTTTACATGAGCAATGGTTAATAGGCTCCAATCTTTCCTTGGGTTTTGCCAGTTTATGAAGCTTTCCAGGATCCATGGACTTGCTACACTATGAGGCTGGCCATTCAATGTCTGTGTTAAAGCCCTACATCAGGTCAGTTGTCCACTTTCAACTAATGTACAGTTCAATGCCTGTGATTTTCAATACCTCACTCAAAAATGTACTTTCTAATTGTCTAGATGACTTGCATGGTTTCCCTTAATGCTGATAAATAAGTTCTATTCATTCGGTCCCACTCATTTCAGCATGTGTGACAAATAGCCAGCCTGAACAGTGTACATGAATACTATGTCTTTGAGTATTAAGATAGGCAGGAGCAAATCTGCACTAATGCTTCTTGCTGTTTGACTAGTGTGTGTTATGGGCTATGTATGAATATGTATAATATTCACCCTGATTTTTCTTACATTGATTGCATCAATAATTACTTAGAAGACCTAACTTAATGCAACCAGAGACTGAGATTGCCAGACAAAATTACTGGCTTTATACATTGCACAAATACAAATTATTCTGCGGGTAAATATTTTTGTATGTCTGACAAAATACACAGGGAAAGCAGTGATGGACTGAATTGTTCCTTAAGTGTTATTTCTGAGCATCCTTCCACTTTAAAAATTATTTCTGATAAGCTTATTTTCTGGCTTAATTTCAAATCCATAAATCTCACAAAAATTGCTTTTATTGAAAAAATGAAAAACTCTAACATGATCAAAATAATAAAATGCAGAAAATTATTAATTTTCCCTGTATTTACCTATCCTTCCTTATTCACTGCTTCACTCTACATGGGAAACAAGTTTAACCTCTTCTACTCATAGGTGTTTCTGTAACTGTTTATGTTTATACTGTTTCTTAACTGGTCCATTTTGGGACATTATTTTAGGAAATTATTTCATAACTTCCTGTTCAAGATATATTTTGCATTCATGTACCAGTTCCATCTCGCCTTTCTTATCCTATTATCCTATTAATTTTGGAAGTTTCTGTATCTATTTTAGCTTCCATTTCAGCTGTTTTCATTAAATTAATATGCACAAACACTTATTTTCGCTAATTTAAACAAGGGTTTGGAATACCCACATCATAAAATGATAGTATTAATGCCTTCATTGGCCTCCTCCATTACTAATTTCTCTCATTTGCTTTGTTATTGCCAAAGAAATTTATTCTTCTCTTCTATAAACTTAATTATGTGTCCTGTGCTTAGTTGTTAGATGTACTC
This sequence comes from Cuniculus paca, assembly GCA_004365215.1. Classification (NCBI taxonomy): domain Eukaryota; kingdom Metazoa; phylum Chordata; class Mammalia; order Rodentia; family Cuniculidae; genus Cuniculus; species Cuniculus paca. The sequence continues at coordinate 1,344 of RJWT010005532.1, read as the reverse complement.
CAATACTTGTAAACCAGTAAGACTCTATGAACTGAGTCAGAAGTCCTGAGCAGTCAGCTGGTTTCTGCCATTTAAAAGCTCTGTGACACTGGCCACATCACAAGAATTTTCTGAACTGCCCTGTCTGATATGATTGTCTTATCCAGATGTGGTTGTTAGAAATTAAAGTAAATTTAAAATTTAAAATTCATCTCCTTAGTTACACTAACCATATATTAAGCACACAATAACTACAAATGGCAGTGGGACACTTTACTGGCAATGCACATATGAAACATTTCCATGATGTCAGAAATTTGTATAATGTGGTCAATTTCCCAAATGCTTCCCTACTCTCAACTTCTAAAGCTCCATCATAAAGTGCAACTTTTCCCACAGTTTATAAGAACACCCTCTCCAAAGCCCCAATTGATTAAAAGTACAGGAAAAATATGACAATATTTTGTAGATATTTATAGTAGAAAGTAGTTCAAGCCAGAAGGGAAAAAGGAATATTATCCTTTCAGACATCTTTGGATAAACGGAGCGGAGAATGTACCAAGTCCATAAGCACAGCCATTCACATGCTTCCTTTCCAACACAGTTATTTTTCTTCATGAAATTTGTTTAGTGAGTCTAGAAAACACTATCTACTATGTGTTATTTTCCCTATTCAAGGTCTTTCCTCCCCTTAACTACTCGATTTTATATTCAGAGTTCTATATTTTAATACAGGGAGAACTACATAGACCTAATCAGAATGAGGCTATATAGAGATTAAATGATATTCAAGTTATAATTCATAGTAATCTACTCTTTTGCTAGTTTCGCAACATTAATCATTTGAGGTAATGCTTGAAAATTCTTAGTAACTGGTTATTTAATGTTATAACTAGATGACCAATGCCTCACAGAGAAAAGGGGTACCTCAAATTTCTTGTGTTAGGACGTTACCTCCATCCTTGAATAGCAATTCTTGTGCTGGGCAAAGCCGTCCCTAAAAATCTCATCTGTCTCTCACAACTGTGGGAAGTTAAAAGGGTAGAAAAAGAAAAAGATATGGAAAAAGAGGAGTTAAAATGAATCTGAGAAGCTTCTAAAATATAGGAAAAAGAGAAATAACTATTGAAGAATATGAGTAAACTATAGCTTTTCCAGTATTAAGTAAATGGGCAAAATATCACCCATGGCATACAACATTGTGACAATTGTAAGCACTTTTAGGCATGACACTAGAATGATGAAGATTTCTATTTCTGTGATGTCTTATTTACTGCTATGCCACTATATCCCACAGAGGCACCCAGAAGAATGCCTGGGACACATCAAAAGTAAAATCATGAGTGGGATGTAATTAGCCTTTTG
>RJWT010005531.1:0-30801 GCA_004365215.1 Cuniculus paca | reverse complement strand
GAATTACTCAGATTTGCTTTAAAGCAAGGAAGTTCCTGCAATACTGTTCTGTCACACTAGCGAGTGCAATGTAGTATGAACTATTCTGTTGCCGTCTCAGCAAATAGCGTCACCTTTACAATTTCTGAGATGAAACTAATAATCAAAAGTGAAGCTTTAAGGCTTTAAATACCTTTTAATTTCTATTGAAAGGGTGACTCATGATGACAGAAGTGTCTAAGAGACTGGGTAGCATTCATGGTTGAGAGTGATCCTTGGCATCACCTTTATAAATACCTTTGTGATTTGCTTCTTTAATATCTTGTGAATTCTGACTAATCTGACAGTTTATTACAGTCATAGATCAGCTGGTGTTTTGACAAAATCACCACTAATAAAGATTGTTGAAATAAATGAGTTTTGAGAAACAAAGAGACAGGGAGAGAGGATGAGATGATATTTTTCATATCACTTGTAACTGCACACAGGTACAGAAAAAAGTTATAAAAGGAGAGGTGATCTCTCTATTAGAGTATTCAAAAATATAAAGAAAAAAATCCATCAAATCCACATGATGTGATGAGATAAAAGTTAAAAGAATCTTAAAAGATTTTAATGCCATAGAATTTTTTTAAAAACAAAAACATAATTTACAACAAATAGATGTAGAGCAAAGTTCAAGTTATAGTCTGGAGGACAAATCTAGTCCATGCTTGTTTCTGTGAATAACATTCTACTGGATGCTACCAAGCCTACTCTTTTACTCTTGTGTCCATGGTCGAAGAGAGCTTAAGGCCTGTAAAGCCTAAAACATTTATCATCTAGCCCTTTACTGGTCAGAAAAAAAGTACTGTCCACTGATTGACAGGATGGCAGATAGAATATAAGTGAACAGAAACACAAAGCATGTAGAGGAACAGTAATGAGAACTCAGTTCTGTAAGAAATTCTAGAAATGCTAGCCTACTCTATAACTAGCTGCTAAAAACAAATGAAGGCTCTCACAAGGCACTACTATCATAATCATTATTTGGCGACGCCTGTGCCAACCAACCATGTTTTATCCCTGTGGAGAAAACCCTGTCAAAAGTAGTCAGCAGGGAAGCATGAATACCAGTAGGAGTTGATGCCAGCCTAGGCCTTACTGTCTATTAGTGCTCCCAAGACATCTTTTAAAAAATGGCAAGAATGACTGCAGACCTCCACAACCTACTCCTTCAGCAAAAGGAGGCAAAGAAAAAGCAAATACCCCAAACAACATGTCATGGAGCAGGCGGAGCGGGAACAGGGCAAAACATCAGCACCGGGGAAAGGAAAGAAAATGCAGTAAGTTAGCAAGATACAAAGTTAATGGATACAATTTAATAAGTTTCAGCTAGAAGATACAGTGGAGGAGAATGACAGAATTTATAAGATTAATTTAACAAGAGATACTGAGTAAGAAGAAAATGTTAGCTGGGCGTGGTGGCTCACGCCTGTAATCCCAGCACTCGGGAGGCTGAGACAGGCGGATGGTTGTGAGTCCCAGACCAGCGTGGGCTACAAAGTGCGCTCAAGGCCAGCCTGAACGGCATAGTGAGACCCTGTCTCAAAAACAGGGCCGGGGATCTAGCTCAGTGGTCTAAGCACCTGCCCGGCAAATGCAAGGTTGTGAGTTCAATCCCCGGTGCCGAAAAAAAAAAAATAAAAAAAAGAAGAAGAAAATGTTAAAAATCGCTAGAGGTCTCAGAAGTACATTTCAACAGGCAAACACATACCATGTTCTTAAACAGGCTAATCAATGTTATAAAAATGGCATTTCTCCCCCAAAATTAATTTTTAAAGTCATCCCAATAAAAACATCTAGCCAGTTTTTTTCTCCCCGAACTAGACAATTTGATTCAAAAGTTCATGTTGAAAAATAAATCAACAGGAAGAACCTTCCACAAACTAGCAATGTAGACAAGTAAGTGGCCTGCCAGATAATAAAAAATATTATAGGACCTTGGCAAATTAAAACGATATGATCATAGCACATGAGTCAACAAGCCAAACAGAAAAGAAAGCAAAACAATTAGAATCAACATATATGAAAATTTTACAGATGAAAAAGGCACTAGCTCAAGTCAGGGTAAACACAGACTTACTAAATAGTGATGAGAAACTAGCCATTTTAAAAGATTTAAATTGGATCCTTAGTTCATGTCAATCAAAGAGAAACTCCACTTCAGTCAAAGTTCCCAATACAAAAATAAAACTATGCAAGTGCTAAAGAAAAAGAATCAGTGAATTCCTTTGTGAACTCAGCGTAGGGGAGGTCTTTTAACTATGACTAAAATCTACAAGCTATAAAAATAACTTAAAAATAAATTCTACTATACATAGATTTAAATTTTTACAAGGTAAAATGTCAAAGTTTAAAAAAAAAGCAGAAAACGGGGAAACATTTACAATGGATATCATGAATGGATATCATGAACTCTAAGGGATCCTAGAAACTGAGAAGAAAGATCATGAATAGACAATTACCTAAACAGTACCAATGGCCCAAGCATATGAAAAGACGCCCAGCCTAACTTGGAAAAAAAAGAAAGAAAAAAAAAAGAAGAAAATTAACTCAATAAGACACTACTCCTCATCCTAGAGACAGGCAAATATCTAGAAGCCATACAATATACTTGTTGGAAAAACGCACTCTCAGACAATGGTGGTAGGAGAGTAAAATGGTACAATTTCTATGGAAGGATGCTTGGCAAAATTACAGGTGGTAAAAATATGGACCCGAAAAATTCCATTCCAGGACTTGAGCCCACAAGTTTTTTTTTCTATGCAAGTGGAAAATGACAGATAGATGTTCTAGTTAGATACTGAAGTATCATCATAAGATGAAATCAGACACCAGGCACACTAGTGTGCGCCTGTAATCTCAGCTACTTGGGAGACTGAGGCAGGAGGATCACAAGTTTGAGCCCAGTCCACACAACTTAACAAGATACTATCTCAAAATAAAATTTTAAGATGAGGGAGTCTGGGGATGTGGTCTCAAGGGTAGAGTGCTTGTCTAGCATGTGCCAGGCCCTGCATTCAATTCCCAGTACCATGGGACATGGGGGAAGAAGATGTTAGAAACAACCACCCAAGGATCCAGTCATAGGGAAAGAGTTAAATATTTAATGGAACAGAGTACTATGCAGGGATTTAAAAAAACCAAGGAAGATCTTTATGAATTGATATGAAGTTCAAATGTTCTGTTTTGTTAAATTATAACCAGATGTTACACTATGTTAAAATCATAATGTGTCCAAAACCCTACAGAATACATTTATTTCTAAGGGAAAAAGTAATATAATAATAAAGAGATCAAGCTATCATGTATTTAATCTTAGCACTACTAATTGGGAACAAGTAGATACTAGGTTCTTATAAGTTTTTTACTGGAAAAAGGAATGGGGAATAGGAATGGGAAACAGGAGACAGAAGAGACCCCTCCTGAGACAGGAGGGCTCCCAAATGGGTTGCCAACAAGAGCACTTCTCAAAGGAAGTTTTATAGATCAAAATCACGAGGGAGGTACATCATGGGTCAAATCAATGGTAGCAAGGGCATATGAGTGACATCATTAACCTTGGTTGATAATCTAGCCTTGGTCTTCTCTTTAGTTTTCGTAGTTATAGTCTTGGTCTTAGTGGTCTTAGTTTCAGTGGGTGAGAGAGGAATGCCCACCCATAATGAGACAATGGGAAATCTCAGAAGGGTGATGCCAGTAACCCCAAGCCTCCTTCATCCTTTGGGGAAGTCTGTAAAACCAGCCCTTGGGACTTGACTCTTCAGATGCACCTCAGCCCCAGTTTCCATGCGTTCTCATCTTCTGCACTGACTCCTTGAGGGCCCAGCCCTGGCTGACTGCCTACTACATTTCTCCCTAACTTAGCTGTCTATAATACTCCCCTCTGAAAGGGTACCCCTATGTGCAGTTAGGGGAGAAGGGGTGTAGTTTCCATCTAGCTGCCTCAAGCTGAGAAGGGGTGGTGTAGGGGAAACCACAGTTAGGGGCCTTCTCCGGAGAGCTGATCTAATGGGCCTCAGCTAGAAGTCCTGCTGCAGTTTAGTGGTTACAAACTTCCTTTACAAGGTCTACCAGGTGGATCCTGGTAAAACGAGTCTGGCACATTTGTCGTTTCCATCTGCATGAACATTTGGAGTTTGACAACCTCTAGGCAAGAACAAATTTTCCAAGAAATTAAAGCATGCATAATCAAAGCATGAGCACTAGAATGGAAAGGCAGGTTGGAGAAAGAGCCATGTCCAGAAACTGCTCTTAAGTGGAATAGTGACTGTACCCAGTTGTCTCTTAGACCCCTCTAGTGATAGAAGTTATCTGTAAGTCTGATATTTCTTGTCATAGTCCTTGTAGCTTTAGCTGTAAGAAGATGGAGAGCTCTGTGGTTTTGAAGGACAGTTTTAGCTAAGGAATTTAAAGGCTCTTGCTAAGCTTTCATAGAGTCCACTGCAGTTTTTCTTTAATGCACCATAGCAGTGGTCAGCTACTGGTATAGCTGGAAACTGCCAGAAGGGGTCAGTGAATGGAGCCCCTTTTTATATCTAGCTATTATTACTACAGCATTGTTTTCATACATCTTTTGGTTATACTTTTCTGCTAGGTGTTTAAGACCAAGTTAAAGTGGGACCTGTGTTAATCAAAATTAAGATTCTTATAATTTGATACTATATGAAATACACAATTTCACCTATGGTATATTCCAGCCCAAAATGTTTAATTTCAAACTATCAAGTCTTCAAATCTATCTTCTCAATCATTAGAATTCAGCAGAGGCAACAATAAGCTAAAAGACACTATAATGGCACGACTGAGTAAGCATGCCTAGTTTGCACAAAGCAGTTCAGCAGGCCTACTGCTGTATGCACCTGCAGTCCTAGTACTTGGAAGGCTGAGGCATGAAGATCATTTGAATACAAGAGTTTGAGAATAGCCTGGGAGATTCCATTCTCTCCCTCCAAAAAATTCTCCAAGAAACAAAAAATGAAAAATAAAAATAAGTTGTAAAGGATAACTATGAGACCATTAGCAAAGTCTGAATATGAGTTTATGTGATAGACGGCCACATTTCTTTGCAGTTCCCCTCAAAACATGAATCTAGGTGGCCGGGTATTGGCAGGGAGGCTGTGTGAGCTCTAGGACTTAGTCTCAGGGGACCTTGCAACCTCCACCTTTGCCCTCTTGACAGTCTTCATGAACTGTGCTCAGACTTTCAGGCTATGAAGACGCTGATCTATGGCACTGGAGGATGAGAGGCCATGTGTAGAGAGAACTGAGATGGCCCAGCCAACAGTCTGCACCAATTGCCAGGTCTGAGAATAAAACCACCTTGGTCCTTCTAACTCAGCTAACTCTGCTGCTTAACACCATGTGGCTAAGTCCAGGCTACACCCTAGCACCATGAAAAAACAAATTATTGCTTAAGGTACTAAATTTCAGGAATTTGTCATACAGCTACAATTTTTTTGAGAAAGGGTCTTGCTTTGTGGTTTAGGCTGACCTTGAACTCACTATGTAGTCCAGGATGGCCTCAAACTCCCAGAGATCTTCCTGCCTCAACCTCCCAAGTTCTAGAATTACAGGATTGTGCCACCATGCCCAGCTCTATTCAGTTACAAAATTTATAACTGGGGATTAAATGAAATGAAAATTTATTAGCTAGGAAAAACAGATGTCATTAACTAAAAAAAAAAACTAGTTACAAATAATATGTATAAGATACTCATTTTGATAAACCATGCAGGTACACAGATACACAGAAAATACCTAGAAGGATACATACTATTAACATATATATATTCAGTTTATGATAATGTCATGTCCTAATGAGCCCACTGAGAGTTAAGAGTATCATAAGCTGAAAATGCAACTAATATTCCTAACATACTCAACATCCTAGCACACAGTGCACTAAGAGTCTCGGTTGTGATCATGGAAGTAACTGGGAGGTGTGGTTTATTTCCACTGCCCAGCATCACGAAGAATGGACTACACTTCACTAGTCTGGGAAAAGATCAAAATTCTAAATCTGTTGTGTTATTACTCTCACACTATCCTAAAGGTGAAAAATGCCAAATCAAAACCATCTTCTGTTATGGGACTATTGTAATAAAGTAAACTCTATGTAATCAAAATATGCTTTTATTCTTTTTCTGCATCTTTTATATACACATATGGTACTTTTGCAATAATAGGATTTTTTATAATATGTCATTCATTTTAAAAACAAGGTCTGTAAGTGCTACTGAGTGTCTAGCGAAGTATTTGGAAAAATGGCTCACTCTGCATTAGAATGCTTCAAACAACTCAAAGCAGAAAAATAATTTATAATCAAGTCCTGTTCTAAATTTCTGAAAAGGTTTTTTCTTGTAAGTTGAAAACAACTACCATGCACACGTACAAAGAGAAATTGTGTCAAGTAAGTCTATGTGGGCAGAAGGGCATGTTTTCTACAGCACTGCCACTTGTTAGCAAATGAATATGCTGTCTGGGCCACAATGAATTCTTGAGCTGCTACAGAACTGGGTTTTCTTGTTTTGTTCTGTATTTGTTCATCTATGGACCACTGATAAAGAGGGGAAAAAGTCAGTTAGTAACACACAAAACATATATGCAAGAAGCAAAATGAAGGCCAGTTTTATTCGCTGGGACCCAGGTGCTAACATCAATGGCGATAGGACAGGAAAGATGATCCCCTATATAGAGACATACAGATAGAGCTAGGATTTCACAACAAGCCTGAAGTGCAACTCCATAGCTGAAAAACACAATGCAAATGTAGGTATCATTAAATGAAAATAAAACTTCCCAAATGAGATCATTTAATACAACTGCCAAGTTTGTGTGAAAAATTTGTTTGTACTGCTACTAATAAAAGAATAGAGGTGGCAATATTTGGCCAATAAAATCAGACTTTGGAATGAGTCAGACCCCAATCCCGATCTTAATTTTCAAGGTTGTGCAAGATTTATAACTTTAGGATGTGAGGCCTCCAGATGAGAGGATCCTATGGCACTCTAAGGGTCACTGACACTATGGTTAGTGCAGCAGAAGGCTGGGCATACTACAGACACTCAAAAACAGTTCATGCTTCCAGAGCAAGATGCAAAACTCTAGCTTATCTGCCTCTCACTACAGTTTTAGGAGAAAATTATAACACAAACATACACATTAACTTAGCAAGACACCATGATATATTCAATGTGGCAAAACATAATACTAGAAGCACTGCCATTTACTTCTTGAAGGAACAGAAAATGGTGCAACTTTTCTACAAAGCTATGTGGCAACGTATGTTGAGGACTTTTCCCAAAGATCACAAATAACAGTCCAACTGGGAAAGGAACAGATTCAGAAAGTGCCTATGTGGGAAAAGGGAGTAATCAGAGTTAACTGATTAGTGGCTACTCCCCTGTATATAGGCTTTCCGTCAGGAAGTGAAGAGCATCTCTAGGAATACAAGTCTTTGTGTTCTTTTTTATTTTTTACCATTGTTGGTTTTCACAATTGTACCCTTGTCAGCCCACACCTGTACATTCCTGAGAATTCCTAAAGTAGAAATCACGGCCCACTTCACCATTCAGCTCCTTGCAATGGAATAATGATAACTGTTTCTTATGATTAGCAATGGAGTATGGAAGAGAAGCACATACACTTCTTCATAGTGGAGTGTCTCAAACTCAGACAATGCATACTATTCAAGGAAAGAGAAGAACAATAATTAAAACATTTCCTTCCTTCTAAATCTAAAGTATGTTGCCCTTTGAGTGAGTTACAACTCAAGACCTTGGGAAGAATGTTCTCATAAAAAGTATGACAACAACTGACACCTACCTAAGATGAGATGAAGTTTAGTTTCTGTCTGGAAGGCGTAGTGCAACGTCACCAAAAATGGCGACTGCCTAATGTGCTCCAGGACTTGTCGCTCTGTCCTCGTGTGCTCTGTGGTTTTGGCCTTTTGAACAATTGTTGCCTTTTTCAAAACTTTCATGGCATACAACTTTCCAGCATCATGACCACTTATTTTACGAACTAGAAACACTTTTCCATAAGCTGAAAATGAAAAGAAAAAATAAAAAGGATTAAATCACTGTCTAGGCAGAGTAGTAATTTATGGAAGTAAACATTCATATAATGTACAAAAAATACTCATTAAAAGAAAACATATCCTTGAGACTGTTTCATACAGTTCTTTAATAGAGTTCAACTTTACACCACATATAGTTCTAAGTCTAGCACTCAGTTTTTACATATCTAGCTATGTTATGCTTCTACTCGTTAAGTGTTATTCTCTCCTCAATATTTTTAGCTGTAGAAAACTAGCTGTTATTATGGTCAGCTAACCACGATCTAATTCTGGAGTGGCTAGGACATTTTTCACATCAGATAAAATTCTCTCTCTCTCTCTCTTTCTCCATATATGTATTTGCTATTGATACAAAAAAATGAAGACAGTTCTTAGGAAGAATCTCATATACACATACAAATCAAGTATCTCAAGTATTCCTCTATACTTACCAAAAAAAAAAAAGCCTAAAGCAACATAAGCTAATATTGTATAAAGGAAACCTTCAGTCTTAATAAACATTAAAAGATCCTAAATTGCAAGCAATATACAGAAGCTCCTTTATGTCTCTGGGCAGCAATTCATGCTCACTGGGTCAAGCTCGGCATACTTTTCATAAATGAGGGCTCTGTTGGGCACCTTCCTGCATGTGGTGCCAATGCCCCAGGTGGAAAGATTAGAGCCTTGTAGGCACTGTGCCTCACTGGGCAGAGCAGGTTTCTGCATTTATTTTCCTAAAGGAAAGGGGCAGGGCAGGAAGATATGGAAGGAAAAGGGAGGAGGAAGGGCAGGCTAACAATAATAAACACTGTAAGAGGGAAGAGATAGGTCCCTAATTTATCCCCACGAGGTATAAATTCTCTAGTTAATCTTTTGAAAAACACAAGTGCCTCTTAGAATGGGTAAGCAAACTTCCACTCCAGAAATGAGCTGCTTTAAGGTCTTGGGGTGGTTTAGTGGTAGAACACTTGTCTGGCATGCATAAGGCCCTGAGTTCAATTCCAGCACACACACAAAAAAAGTTAACTGTTTTAATCAGACCTGTCTTGCGTGTTCTGAGTTTTGAGCAAGACCACTCCATTCATAGCCTCTATTCATAACTTTTCAGTATTCAGCACATAATTCTATTATAATCCACCCATCAGAATAAGAGCTTCACAGAAAGGGCTCATATAGTCTGTATATTATTCAGTTCAGTACTCTGGGAACTGAATAAGTACCAATGCATAATATGCCACAGATCAGTGCCAGACTCTCCCAAGAAAGAGCCAACACTTGTTAAGGACTTGCCTATGCCAGGCTCTCTCCACATACTGATTTGCTTACTCTTACCACGATCAGCAAAGTTGGCACTTTTAGCAATTCTAATTCATAAATGAGTAATACAGAAGGAACTGGCCAAAAGATTTGGGCAAGAGGCAGGACTGATTTGAAAACAAGAAGTGCAACTCCAGGGGCCACACTCTTAACCATAGTAAAATTAATATAATAAAATGACTACAGTAAATGTCCTGAATGCCTTCTGGAACACAGAAAAAGTTCACAAATGTGTATGTCTTATCTCATTGTAAATATGTCTAATAATTGTAGTGGACTTCAGAAAAGCAGAAGTGAACAAAAAAGGAAACAGCAATTTTCGGAACCTAATAAATCAACTTAAAATATAAAAACAAAAACGGTGTATCTATCTACAACAAGGAAAGGAAGCTAGACACTCTTCCAATAAAGTATATGTATCTTCCACCAGAGAAAGCCACTACAGAAACGTGGGAGAAAGGAAAGTCCTATTCAGCCAGCCTTGAGCATTCATACTCCTTACACATGCAAGGAACCAAACCCTAAAGTTCTCTTCTGCCAGATTCCAATTTCCAGAATGTAATGGTACGTAGAAGAATGTAATCTATCCAGTCTTTCAAATGCAGAAATTCTTACTATACCATTATTGAAACATAGCTGTTCAGCTTCTTCCCAACACTGTATTTTTGTGTTTCAGCACAGGCGCTGACAGATCTCTGGGTGTTAGCATCTAACAGTACAATAGTCATCAGGTACTTTGGAAACATATTAACTCATTCACTTCGTAGAACGTCCTTATAAGGAATGAGACAATCATCTCCATTTTGCAAATGAAAATACGGAAGTGCAGAAAGGTTTTCTTGCTGCCCAAGATCCTATTTGCCCTTCAGTTGAATCCTGAGCACATATTCTTAGCTGTGCTCCTGCTGCCTCCCTTAAGTGAATGACCTATCAGTAAATAAAGAAGGAGCTGGACACTAGGAGAAGTCACAATACAAATGAGGTGATTAACAATGGATTGGCCCTACTGCCACTACTTCTAAAACAAAGGTTTTGCAAAATAATCCATTTGATTGGTGAGGGTCTCTAAATGATAAAAAATGTTCCTTATACTGAGGGAAGCAGGCCTATTTGAAATCTTTACCTGTTGATCCTTTTATATTCTCAGGACTTAATACTACTCTTCTATAAGATCATTTTTTAAATATTTAAAAACACTTTTTTAGTTCTTACTCCTTAAACCAATCTTAAAGTAATATGAATGATTTAGAGACCTCTTACCACTAGGAGGCCCGCTGATGTGCGCTGTGTGTTAGGAAAATTTTTCTTTGAAAAATGCTGTATTTTACTCCAAATCATAAGGCAGCACTAGATATTAATACATGTCTGCTGAATAATACAAAAGCACCCTTACTGCCATGTAACACCCTACAAGGTCAAGTAGTGGGCAGTCGTCCTCCTTGCCATGTGCCAACGTCCAGAAGTCTGTCAATAATGCAAACTAATAATCACATATTCTGCCAATACAATTATATCACCTATCTGAAAATGCCAGGGGAAAAACTGACGATGTTCATAACTCTTCAGTTTTTGTTTTTATATTTGCCATGACTAATGCTAAAGAGGTAGTACTTCAGTCACATTTTAGAAGATTTTTTTTTATTTTTTATTTTTTTTTGGTATCAGGGATCTAACTCACGACTTGCACTTGCCAGGCAGGCGCTTAAGCTGCTGAACTAAATCCCTGGCCACTTCTGTCACATTTTAACTATGAGAAAATGCGTATGTCAATAAAATCCAAGGAGTATCTTAGGACATTCCAAACAACAAATATTTCAGACAAGGATCTTACTTAAGAGTAGGCTGCATAACTAAACACAATTGCCTGCAAACAGCCTTGTTTTAGAAGCACTCACAAGGTTGCTTATCAGACTGCCCAGGCAGAGGGAAACACATTCATTATTGGCAAGACCTTGCAGAAGAAATCTCACCTAGTTAGGCTGGTTTACAGCTCAAAGCATATGGAGAAAGTGAAGTAGTTCTGCTAAAGAGAGTCATCTACTCAGAACTGCCTACTTGATTTTTACTATTTTAAGAAAGGCAACTGAAACTAGAATTGATGGTGATATTATTTTCTTTCAGTTTGCACCTAGATGACTCCTTCCAAGTGCAACCAACTGCTTTTACTCATTATGTGTGTACTGATTTTGTTAAAGTAATTCTATTTTGAAAACATCTTTTGGAAACTGCAAAGGCTACTGATGGTGGAAATTCTTTCAGTTAAAAAAAAAAAGATAAACCACAGTACTTCCTGCTTGAATGGAGCCCCTAAGACAGATGCTTGGCAGCACATCTGGAAGTGCTGCTTAGGTGAACAGGTCAACTTCATGATTTAGCATGGCTCTTATTTTTGCATCAACATGCCATGGCATCAGAGGCTCTATTAGTGACCTTCACAGAGGTCTTGTCTAGCTGTGAATCTTACCAATTTCATCAGAGCCGAGGCCTTTTCAAGATATTCTATCCAGAGTAAAAGAGAACATGAAGTTCACTAGTGTTCTTAGGATTAGTCTTGCAGAGCTTGGACTGACCTTGAGGTAGAAGTCTTACTTATTTTGAGATTGAAGGAAAGTAAATTTTAAGAACAAATGATAGGAAAGATTACTTTCTGACTTTAGCAGACATCTGTGGCCAAATAAATAAGGTGTATCTTTCAATTCAAGGCCCTACCGATAAGAAACCACGTTGGATACTGCCGAAAACCTGTGTGCTCTTTTAGCCAAGCAGTTATTTCAGAAGAGATAATTAGTTAAGAAAACTATGTAAATTTTCCCAAACACTGCAGATATCTCATGGTTAAGGGTATCCTGTTCAAACTAAAGTCTGGCTTTATAATTCTATCCAACCTGATATAGACAACACAATGTTGACAAATCATGCTAATAATGACTTCAATGAATTGATGATATGAACCAAAGTGTCATGAAAAAAATTTTGGTTCCCTAGGATAGGTCACTTCTCACCTTCTCCGCTTGCTTTTCCAAATGTGGGACTCTTACTCTATTTGCCACTATTATTGTTATCTAGTTTTTAGCAGTTGTTGCCATAAAAAAAGGAAAAGTTAAAATTTACTATGTTTTAAACAAGATATTCATGCTGCTACATCATCAAAAAACACCGTACAATTTCAACTTCTTTTTCATGCCAAGCAAAAACCGTCTTGCCGCTATCATTTACTTGGGCCATAATTAAGCTTATTTTTTCATTTTATTTGTGAGATTTACATTTACTAAAATATTCATGAAGTAGTCTTTAATTCTTTCATTAAAATGATAATGAAGTCAAATTACTTAAAAAATTTTGTACAATACATGTTAAAGCAACCAATTAACAATGCAATATAATTGAATCCACATAAAACTCTATAAGTATATGTTTGAATGCATTATTCTGGAGGAAAGAGTCAAACTACAAAAATTAAGAAACACTGTTCAGAAGGCCTCTGGTTTACATATTTCCTTGTGGTGCTCAACTTAGACATGGAGCTCCCACTGGGCTCTGAATGGTACAATCACCTTACGGCTACTGTTTTCTGTCACTCAAACTCTTATTAATGCTACTTAAAAGTACATACATTGTTTTTATTGCTTGCCAGCCATGGCACTAGGTTCTCATCAAACTGATGACATAAATTGCTGTTCTTAAACTGCTGCTTCTAAGGAAAAAAACAGCAGAAATTCTCCTAAGTGACTTCTACTCAGCCAGCTCTAAAGCCTGATAGCCCCTTTCCCTTGGCAAACATCTCAGCAGCACCTGACCACCTGTGACTGGTTACCCCGCAGGATTGGACCAGTCACTGTTGCCCTGCCAGGTTTATGCTTCTTGTGTGAGGTATACTTATTACATAATTAAACCGCTGAAATGTGAATGTGAAAGAAAAGAGAAAATGCGGTTGAATGCTTTGAAAGGATTAGATAAAAGCAACACATTTAAAATAAAAGGAACTGCTGAAAAATTAGGTGTGGGTGAAATAACTATAAAAAGTTAGGGAAAAAATTATGAAAATCTAAAAGGGTTTTGTACTCAGATGATTTCACAAGTGTCTAGTTCTCACTCCTCTTTAAAGAATCTGAAACTGTTAATTTTAGTGGGTGTATTATACATGTGGTTTATGCAAAACGAAAAATGCTTATGAACCTATCCTCAGAGTCTCACATCTGTATCTGAAGATTTTCAAGGAATATCTGTACATTTTAAATAAAAAAAAGTTCTAAAATGATTCTGACTTGAATCAACTTCCTTTAACTACAAGTACCAACTGTGCATATGAGTTTCTAACTCAAGAATCATATTATTGTTGCTGATATTCAACCTCTTATCCGTCTAAATTATTACCACTGTATCTTGCTAAATAGTGCTGTGTTCATCAATTTTTATAGTTATGCCTCCCAGCTTCCTTTCATCCCAAATCTGATAACCACGTCTTTTGTGGTCATCTAACTTGATAAAAATATAACCCTTATGCTTCAAAACACTTGATCATTGCTCTTAATGATGAAGAGCAACTTTAACATAACTTGAAGTTTCTAAAATATCTGACTTCTATCTGTCTGTCTCTATTTTCCCAAGGTCTCATTTACTAACTCCTTCAGCTCTCAATTCAAGCATCCTTCTCTGATTTCCCACACTAAGAAATTCCTCCTATTTTAGGCTCTCATAACCCTATGCATTTGTCTATCATAGAAATGACCAGAAATGTAATTTTATATATTTTTTTGTGTTACTGCTTCACAGTCTAACTTCTACACTACGAATTCCGCACAGAGTATGATGTCTGATTTTACTCATTTTGTATCATTAGCAAGAAATTCTGGAGGTGGTATAGTGTAGAAATTCAAATGTTGAATGCGTGAAAAAAATGAATAAGCAAGCAAATAAAACAAAACAAAACAAAAAACTAGAGAAAAGAGCTAAAAGTAGAATGTTGCCAAATACCTTTCTCTCAGTGCCTAATTTTGACATACTGTTGAAGTTCGGTCTTTAGGAAAAGGACCTAGCAATTCAGACCCATAATACAGAGCTGGCTCTTTCCCTGTTAGGAAGGAGCGATGGACTGTATGAAGTAATCCCTTACGACATTAAATCTGAGTCGTGGCTACACTGTCTTGTGGAAGTGGAACTCAGGAAACCTAGCCGCTACCATTTTAGAATAGGAAAACATCTTAACATAGTGACAACTATATATGGTCACTATTTTGTAATCTGCCCCAACTATGAAAGAACTAATTACAATGTCTGGCCACATTCCTTTCTCACATGTAATTTAACTTAGGGAAAGATGTCCATCTTCCCACACATGGTATGTCCTGGGCACTGACTCCCAACTCTGACAATCAATCCACCTGGTCATGCAAACACCCTTCCCCTGAAGAAACTCGTTCATCCTAGGAATGGAACTGAAATGGTTGTCAGAAACAGAACTCAACAAAAATATACTCTTGAAACTCTAAACTTCACTTGTTATTCCCTTAGAAATTGGCAGCCTCATTGAGTGGCTTTATGCCAGCCAAATATGCTTGGTAAGAAACACTAGTGTAATACATACATCGGTGTCCCAGTAAAACCACCATCAGTGAAAAGCATGCTTAAAGAAGTAGCTTCATTTCAGTGTTACTGCAACACAGTCTGCACAAAACAACAAATTTCCAGAGTTCAGTGGTAAAACTGACCCATAATTTTGTAGTTCTAAAGACTCGTGTGAAACATCTGATTAAATCTCATGTTAAAAAGATCCCTTGTTGTCTGTCCCAGTTAATTCTTTAAAATCTATGCTAAGATAGACCAACAGAGCAACTCACTTGGGCCACAGTAGTAATTAGGGTCTACACAGAAAGAGTTCAGTAAGTTGAGGCTTAATCTTCTAGTGTATCACTTTTTAAAGAGACTATGTAAAAAGTAACTATGTGTTTTCAAAAATATCTATTTCTGTTGTCAAAGATGATATTTTCACCTTATTACTTAATTCCCATGATATAGGAGCCTTTTGATAACTTCAGTGTTTGCTAAAAGTCTCTGTATACTTGTGTTTTTTCCCATGTGGGCTACAACCTATTAGTGGATGATGATTTCAATTTAGTTGGTCCCATAAGCATTTCAAAAACTGAAATAGAATCAAACATAGTAAAAGTATTTCGTGAAATTTCTGTTTTATCTTTCCATACATACATTAAAAAAAACCTGAGCACTTGAATACAAGACTGACTGCATGAATTTGAATCCTGGATATGCTATTTACTATGTGTCCTTTGACAAAATATTTAAAGTACCTGTGTCTCAATTTCTTCATTAGAGATAGTAATATTTTCTGCATCATAAGGTTTGGAGATAAAATAAGCTCATATAAGCACCTAGAATAGGGTCTGGCACACAAGAAACATGATAGAAATATTAATGAAAAAAGTGTACAGGTATATTTATATCCATGCACATAATTGAATACACATATATTAAATTGTAATACAAAAATATACCTATTTCTTGCTTTGGGTAAGAGTGAAAAATGCTTGAAAGCCACAGTTCTAGATGCATTTATGTAGCCTCCTTCATTAAAAAAAAAAAAAAAAGCAAAAACAATTACATAGGCCAAAGAATTTTCTCGCTTGCCTAACGTCTTAGTAACTTCACAGTTACTCACCGCTGACAGATGTCTGAAAGACCTATTTCCCTGATGTCTATATGACCTATTTAATTTCCTTTAATTTGGCTTTTTGTTTGGCTTTTCTCTTTTCTTTTCTTTTCTTTTCTTTTCTTTTCTTTCAGTCTCTCTGTTTGTCTCTAAGTTTTTGCTATCTTTGAAAACTTTCTAACTTTCCTTTTGAAGATACAGCAACTTCAAACACATCAAAAATAGGCAGTTCCTCAACTACATTTATTTTCAACCTTCTTATGAGCTAAGTGTTTTCTTGGGGCTCTTACTACCCATGAGAAAACGTAACCGATTTGTAGTTTTTATCCTACCAGATAGCTGTTGTTGACCATTAAAATGGTTCAGCAAGTGAATCAAATGGTCATGGTCAATTTAAAAGTTAAAACTGAATTAAATCTAGAACAATAGCACTGTTCGTGTGTGTGTGTGTGTGTGTGTGTGTTACTTGATTGAAAGCAGGGCAGTGCACATTCTAAACAAGAATTCTTCCAATGAGTTACATTCCCAACCATTTTTATTTTTAATTTTACTTTGAGACAGGGTCTTGCTAAATTGCCTAGACTGACCTCAAATTCGTGATCTTCCTGCCTCATCTTCCCAAGTAGCTGAGACTGACAGGGATGCGCCACTGTGCTGGCAGTAACAACACTTTATATAAATGTCTGTGACTAAAACAAATGGACTATCTCGGCCTCTTTCAGAAAAAATTACTGTTTGTAAGTTCATATTTTTATTGTATTTCTTTTCTTTACCTTTGGTGTCAGTTTATTTAAACAAATATGACATGGGTTCACAATTTTTCCTTAATATTAGAAGATTAATCTATTTTTAGTCAGTCTAACTTTTTTTTTACTTATTCAAATACACTTGTTTGTATTTGTGTGAGTACACAAGTATATAAAACATATTTATGGTTTTATTTCTGGCGTGCATATATATATATGTATATATATAATCCCTGCTTTACACATATATTTTATTCTTATTTATAAGTTTAATAAATGTACATATATTTATATATAATAAGGTTTTTCCTTCGGAAGGGGCTACAGGCTCAGCTTACTACCAATGACCAGAGAAAAGGCTCCAAAGCTCACAAGGCTGATTCAGTCTTATTTATTTAGCAATGTGGGGGATCCAACCCAGGGGCGTTCTGCCATTGAGCCACATCCCCAGCTCTTTTTATCTTTTTAGACAGGGTCTCACTGGATTGTCCATGCTGGCCTTGAACTTGTGATCCTCCTGTTTCAGCCTCCCAGAGCTCTGGGATTACAGGCGTGTGCCACCACGCCAGCTCATATCTTATTTTTTGAAACGCAATTTGGTTTTTATAATTTTATAAATCAAAAATAATTTTATAAATCCTTACAATAATGACTTTTAAAAATTACATGAAATTGTGTAAATTCTTCATTTTTATTTTAAACTTGTTGAAATTTTGCTAAAACATCTTTTTATAGATATGAATCTTTTAGTATTTGAAATTTGAGGTACAATTAAGGTAACTTACTATCAAAAATCAATTAAAATTTGCTGCTTCGATTTGATAAATATGTAATTCATAGACTGTTTCTTACCCCTGGTCCAAAATGACCTGAAAATCAAACAGGTCTAACTTTTTAAAAAGAAGAAAAGTTGCAATGAAGCTATATACTACTATGAGGGCTAAACTAGCAGATAATTCTCCATGGATTTAATTACCAGATCTTACTTGAGAAAAACACAGGAAAAACAAGGAATAAGCAAAAACTACAAAGCATACTTACAAACCTTTTTCTGTTTGTATCTTAACAATCAAGCTATTTGCATAACCAAATAGTTACCTCCTAACTGCGGTGGTTAATAACCCTCTGTAGGGGACACTGATGGTGCCCTGCCAGCTCCCCTTTCCAGGCTGGTACACCCATACTCCAGCTGCTGTGCATGCTAATGGCCCATAGCTGCCCTGCCTATGGAGAACGGCCTCAGATTCTGTCTTTCCTGGGAAGTTACATGCCACTACTCTCCACCTCACCTCCACTCAAGCAGCCTGAAAATCAAAGACTAATACAGGTGCAAAAGGCCTGCTTCCCTACTCTTGGCCAGCACTGCCCATGAGTTCCAGCTAAAGGACAACCCCAGCTTAAGACTCTGCTTGCCTAGGGTCTTCGATCCATCACACCTCCTTCACTCTTGCTCTCTTGCAGAGGTCCGACAATATTTTACGTGCACCCAAATCCCTGGCCTGGGCTCTCTTCTAGCGAACATGACCTAACATAGTACCAATAATAAATATTGTATTTATACTAGGGAGACAATGACAAACAACATCTTCATATGAAATCATCTCTTTACTGTGACATAAAATACCACAAACATTTAACCTCTAGGATTTACATAAACACTGTAGGTTTTTACCTTCTGAAGCATAAGGCATAGTGAGTATACACAGATGCAAAATTACAAAATTTTTGAATGACAATTTTGACAATTTAATGAACATACGCTTTTATATGTACTATTTTAATAGGGATATTTTCCAAACACTTAAAAGAATAAAAAGACAAATGATGACTAAGTCATCATACCATTTAAAAGTCTTTTACAAGACTCAACCAAAATTTTTTTGCCCTTCTGTCATGTCACCAAAAAGTAGCAGTGGCTTTAGATGCCTAATGCAATTTCTAGCACCCTCTAGTGGCAAATTATGCAAGAGAAAGAGAAGTGTATCTTCTTTAATGAAATAACATTTCTGAAAAGTGCACTATGAGAAAGAATTTAAAAAAAGCTAGTGGGGGTTGGAGTGTGGTTCAGTGGGAGAGCACCTGCCTAACACGCACGAGGCTATGGGTTCAATCCCGAGAACAACGACAGCAACATCAAACTCCCCTGCCAGGGAGATTTTTCAGTCAGGGAAGAGTAAGTAAAAAAATATCACAGACCACACGACAAGGATGGCACTGAAGGCTGGAGAACACAGTCCAAAGATAGACTCCACTGGATAAAGCAGCACTTCTACAGAAAAACTTAAAAGACCTGTTGTTGATTAGCCAAAAAAGAAATCTACTTTACAAAAGAAAAGAAAGTGAACTTTGTAAGAGGCCAAGAGAGGCAGAGTGATCACTGCTTATTAGATACCAGCGTATGCAAAGTACTCTCTGGATGTTTACAGTTTGCCAGGCACTCAATCCGAAGTTTTATAAACCTAGAAATAATTCTATGTTACATGAAACCAGACCTGGTTTTAATTTGCATGTTTATATGCAAGATGTCTTTTAAAAAAAAGATACTTACTACCCTACCCTCAGTACCCACAACATTGCCTACCTCTTAATCAATAATACATGGGAAGGAATGAATACCAAAAGCCATGGAAATGGACTGAAAAGTTTTAAAAAGAAAAGCAACTGATCAAATTCACACTTGAAAGATTACTCTGGAGCAGCATGGATAAAAGATGAGAAAGGACCAGCCTGAAACCAGAAAGACCTCTGATGGTTGCACTTCCTGACTGCTATACCCATGTTAGGCTTGTTACAGTGACACTCTGGAATGTCCCCCCAAGTCTCATGTGCGCAGAGGAGGGGCTCTGGGAAGGTGATTGGGTCATGGGGGTACTGTGCTAAACTGTGGATTGCTCCACTGATGAGCTCCTGGCTCAGTGTGTTGTTAGAAGGGGGCCTGGTCAAAGGTCAGGGAACACACAGGGGTGGTGGTGGGGTGACCTGAAAGGATGCATCTCCCTTCCTAGCTCCTCCCTTCTCTCTCTGCTTCCTGGTTGCCATGGGATGAGCAGCTGTCCTCCACCCGGGCCCTTCTGCCATGCTGTTTCTGCCTTGGAGTCAGCAGACCATGGACTGAAAACGTGAGCCAAAATAAACAGTTGTGGATATCAAGTATTGTCTCAGTGATGAGGAAAGTGACGAAGATAAGTTTTACAATTAATGCTAGTAAAGAAATGATTCTTACTTATGCCTCAAGCTAATCTGAGAGCTTGCTAATTAAGGCAAATATTAGTATTTATTTATTTATTTTTGGTAAGGGGGATCAAACTCACGACCTTGTGCTTGCCAGGCAGGAGCTATGCCACTGAGCTATATCCCTGGCCCCTATATTAGCTTCTTTAGAAGCTGGATTCTTTCCATTCAGTTTCCAAAATAATGTCTAAAACATTTACTATTTACTAGGTAATAGGCAAACTAAACATTAGTCCCTTTCACAGTTATCTTAAAGAAAACAAGAGACATTATGGTAGCCATTGGTGATTCCTTACTGTCTGGTTTGAAAGCCTGTAATGCTTTCATTCTTTTGTTTTGATTGGTGTTATACTATACTGTATTGTTTGAATTTATTGTGTGCGAAGGTAAGAACAACTATTTCAAAGAAAACAAGAGACACGATCGTAGCCATTGTTGATTTCCTGTTGTCTTGTTTTGAAGTCTGTTCTGATCTGCTTTGTTCTGTTTTAATCTCTTTAAAATAAGAAACAAATACATATATGTTAAAAACAAAAACAAAAAACAAAAAAAAAACATTAGTCCTTTCCTATGTATTTTAGTGTAAGACTTAACTTGTTCAGAATCTAAGTGGTTAAACAGTGAGGAAAGAATAAGAAAATATCTTTTCATTTGCCATATTACTTTTAAATTAACGTACAAATCAACTTCTTACAAATGCTAATAGAATTTAAATTATCAATATTTCATTTACAAGATTTTTTCACAAGTAAGTTTTCACTAGAAATATCATTTCATCTGAAATTAGTCCCAAAGATGCTAATAAAGTAACTATATGAAATAACTAGTATTTTTTTAAGAGTAAACCTGAAATAATTTTATTTTTCCAATCTAGGTTATAAATTTACTATGGAACTACCTGTTCAATAAATAACTACAACAGATAGTTATCTAGCAATTGGGATTTCACAGCCATTAGCTCACTAATCTTATAACAACATTGAGAAATAAGTATTACCAAATTATATCAAGAGACCCAGACTCACAGAGTTCATATGATTTACTCAAAGAACGCAAATGGGTAAGTGATACTATTAGGATTTAAACCTGGGTCTTCTAAGTCATCCTCCATTCCCAAGTACTTCACAACCAAGGGGACACCAAAACTAGAAGAGTAAGGCAACTCAGAAACACCTTCCTCAGGTATACAACAATTTTTTGCAACAGTAAGACAAGATCCTATCAGTTTACCAACATACATGAGCATATATGATGAATAAAGAAAATTCAGAGAATAGTAGTCTTTTAGGTGAGATCTGCAAGCTCCATTTTATTATCAGAGTTACTAATAGTGCACACAACAGATAGGTTTAAAAACCTCCTTCTCAGGTCAGGAATATAGCTCAGCGGCACGAGCGCCTGCCTGGCAAGCATGAGGTTGTGAGTTCAAACCCTGGTATCAAAAAATAAAAATAAAAATAAAAATAAAAATAAAAATAGAGCATCATAAAATTTCCTTCTGTTACAAGTCACAAGTTACACAATGATGTTTTGGTCAATGATGGACCACATATATGACAGTAGTCCTGTAAGATGATAATGAAGCTTAAAATTTTCTATAATCTAGTGTATTTTTACAGTATCTTTTCTATGTTTAGGCAACACAACCACAATGGTCTACACTACTCAGCACGGTAAAATGCTGTGTAGGTTTGTAGCCCTGGAGCAGTGGTCTACACCATATAGCCAGAAGTGGAGTACACTATACCATCTAGCTGCGTATAAGTAAATGCACCCTGGTATCTGCATGACAAACTGCCTAATGACACATTTCTTAGAACCCTGCTTTTAAGAGACATGACTACACGTGGATGGATCTCAAAGAAAGCAAAAATGATTACGAGGAAGGCAGCAGAAAAGATAGGAAAAGAAATAAAATGGGCTCATTATTCCCACAAATAATCCAAAATTTCATCATGAAACAAAACAATTCTAAATGACAAACCAAGGATATTTCCTGGACTTTGGAGTATCAATCTGAAAAATAATGCTAGATACAAGAGCAGAAATTATGTATTTGTTAGATTATTATACTGCTTCCTATGCTGGGCAATTGCCTGGCAGGGCAACAAGGGCTGGAGGAACATTCAGGGATGATCTGAAAAGCTTACACTCTACAAGAAGCTAGTGCATGTGAAAGAAAATTCAGAGAACTCAGGGCTCAGTTCTCCACAAAGGGCTCTCAGTGCAACAGTTAAGAGAATAAAGCAATCTGGGTAGAATTTGGACAGCTGGAAAACAGGAGGAATACTTCAGATGGGGGAATAAGATAAGCAAGGCATCAGAGAGTGGAGAAGTACACATAATTGTAGGGTAGTAAGAGAAAATAAACTGGACCAGAAAGAAGGTGACTGGTATCAGGGGAACTGAGGAAAGAAGACAAGGGAAACTGAAAGGCAGGCAATAATTGGACCTGGAAAAAGAGATGCCATAAATTCTTAAATGTGAGAGCTATGTAATAATTATATTTTATTCTAATAAAGTTGTGTATTATGTATAATATTATCGTATAAAATTCATAAAATGAAGCACAGCAGCAGAGAGCAGACTAGATAAGAAACCCCTTACATTAACTCATACCTTACACAAATAAGTGACAATACTAGGAAAAGAATAACAAAGAGAAATCCAAGTGAATTTTAATAGAAAAGTTAGAAGATTTCTTAGGATAAAAATTTATTTCAAAGGTTCTAGTTGAGGGAAGTGATCAAAAGATCAATGATAAACTAACAGAAACAAAACAATTGAAAAAAACAAATGGATATTCTGAATAAGATTTTATAATATTATATGTATTTAATCATGAAATACAAAAGATCTTTTACATTCAAATATTTTACAAAGTCTTCAAGATATCTGATGAGCAGTTTTTCTAGTTCAGAATATACAAAAATTAACTCATCAAAAGAGTTTTCAGTTTCACTTCCAAAGAAAACCTTACATGACACAATAAAGACATCTGATGAGGCCTTTCTATTATTCCAAGCATTGCTGAAAAAATATCTTTAAAAGGTAATGAAACAGAAAGATTAGTGGTTAAATTTTTGAATAAAAATTGAGATATTATATTCATAATAAAAGTTCCCACCTACTCCATTTAGTCATCAAAACTGCGATTTTAAATTCAGAAATATCTACAATGACATTTCTTAGTTATTCCAACTCCTCGTAAGAGCCGTGTACTGTCAACTGACAAGAAGGAAAAGCAGCGTCCGCGGCTAACAATAGACCCCTTATAACACAGTGAGTGAGCAGAGATGGAGATGCAGAAGTAAAACATTACAGCCGAACTGTTCCTTACTTTAAAAGAACTGTCTTAGAGGCCTGTGATCAAAAAACCCTAAGGAAAGATAGACAATGAGTCAAAGTTTTAAATGCACTGAAAGAAAACACATATAATGTTTGATTTTTTTTTTAGATCTGATATTAGAAATCCGGTATATGTGAAAAGGACCTCTACTTTTCTTTCCTCTTATTAGCCTCACATGTTTTGGGAATCAAGCTTCTAATAGCCTTATAAAACAAGTTAGAGGAAATAAACTTTTTTTCTGGTCTCTCAGCTTTTAGAACTGACTTAAAAATGCTTTAAATGTTTGGCAGAACTCATTCTCAAAACTGTACCTAGTGGTTTCCTAGTGTGAAGATCTTTACTTATTAACCAATTTCTTGAAGAGTTGTACTATGCAGGTTTTCTATTTCTTTTTCTATTACTTTGATAATTTATACATATTAAGTTTCACATGCATGTTAAAATTTATACCTCAGAACATTAATTCCTATCACTTCCCAAATTACACACTATTTTGTCCCCTGTTTTAGTTTTGTTATTTTAACCCCACAAAGTAGACATAATGACTGTGGTTTCACGTAGTTAGTACTTTTTACATTTTGTTTGTTCATCAATCCTTTTTTGTATGTCAAAACGCTTCTGGGACTATTTTTCTTCTCCCTAAAAGTGCATCATTTAGAAAAGTTTTCCAGTGAGGATCTACCAGTGAAAATTATACTCAGCTACCATATATCTAAAAATGTCTATTTTGCTTTCCCTTTTGTAAACTGACTTTGCTGTTGAAAAGTGAAAAGTTACAATTGTTGTTAATCTAACCATTGTCCTTTGATAAATAAATCTGGTCTCTCTAGCTGCTCTTTGTGTATTTCTGTCTTTTGTGTTCATCAGTTTTTCTCTGATGTAGCTACATAAGAATTTCTTTTTATTTATTGGCTTGAGATTTCCTGTACTTGCTGAGAATTCATGTTTAATCAATCCTAATAAAAGCTCGGCTGTTATCTCTTTGAATAGTGTCTCTTCTTTTTGTTAGCGCCTTCTGGAACTCACATTAGACAAATTTGTATCTTCTCTATTATCTATGTCTTAATCTCTTTTATATATGTTATCTCTTTCTCCTTTTATCCTATAGCCTGCATAATTTCCTCAAATCTACCTTCTAATTGACTACTTCCCTCTTCATCTGCATCTCATCTGCTAGTGAACCATTCACTGTGTCTATAATTTGAATTATTTTTTCACTTATAGCTAGTATTGGTTCTTTAAAGTGGTATTATGGTGATCTATGTAATGACTATCACTTTAATTTTAACGTTCCTTGTTGCTTTTTAGCATGTCTTGTTCTTAAAGCTGATTGAAGCATACAAAGTTTCAGTTAGACTGGATGAATACATTTTAGTCTATTGTACTGCATTGTACTGTATATTTCAAGATTGTTTCAAAAATAGATTTTTAATACCCTCACCAAAAAAGGTTAATTCAGTGAGTTACATTAATTGGATTGAGTGACTCTTTATACAGTTTACACAAAGATCAAAACATTACATTATAGCTCAAAAATATAAACAGTTATTTGTCAATTAAACATAATTTAATGACTGGGAAGGTAGCTCAGTGGCAGAGAATTTATTTAGTATAGGTAAGGTTCCAGCACCAGAAAAAATTGATAAAAATAAACAAATATGTAAGCATTTATATCATATTTCATATCCAGCAAGTCCAATAGTCTCTTTGGATCTAATTCAGCTTTGTTTCCATTTCACCCATAATTCCTTGCTTCTTGAATTTTTAATTTTAAGGTCGTATCTGTAAAACTCTTTGGCAGTTCTTTAAGATCTGGGTAAGAGTTTATTCCTCTAAAGAGAATTTATATTTTGCTTTCGCTATATACCTGAGAACATGCAGAACAAAATAAGCTAAATTCATACTTGTTTGGTTTTTTCTTTCCCTCCCTCCCTTTGTTTCTCTCTCTCTTCCTTCCTTCCTTCATTCCTCCCTTCCTTTCTTTCTCTTTCCCTTTCTCTTCCTTCCTTCCTTCCTTCCTCTCCATCATACAGGTACATGCAAATTCAAGCTTCAAAAATGCATACATGTGCCTGGCTTATGGTTATAATTGCTCAGGGAAGCCTTTTATTTCTGTTTCCTTCACCCAGAGTTGATGCTGAGCCACAAAATTTCCTTGTCATCTTCTTTGCAGACGAGATTTTTTTCTTCATTTAGTCTTTAATGAATAGTAATAGTCTTTACCTCATGCTGTATCTCATATCAAGTATGAAAGGGTTAAATCCAAAGAACTAGGTCACAACTGACTGTTCCCACTCCCATTTTCTTGCTTTGACTCTAAGGATTTTTCCTTATTCTTACCAGATGATCTATGCTTATCAGCAGTATACAGACTTTCAAAGTTTTAAAATATAACAGTATCCTCTAAAATCAAAAGGGTTTAATAAGAACAGAGGTTTTCCAGCACATCTAAACTGTCCTCTAATCAGGAAAGGGAAAAACTACCTTTTTACTTCTAGTTCTGATTGGGAAATACCGCCACACATAAAATAAACAGATTGAGAAAGAGAATTAGTTTCACGGTTTTTGTTAACATGCTATAAAATTCAATGAAGCACCAGCAAAACGGTCAGGCAGGTATAAACCAGGCATGGGAGAGACAAAGTCCACAAGGCATCTTTCAGTATAAATGATTTGCCATGAGAAGGACTCCTTGGCCGTAGTTTGGACAGCTGGGCGTTAGGCTGTCCATCAGGAAGTATTCTGTGAAAGGCACCCTGTAACACTCACATCCAGCTTCCCTTCATTTCCTGTTAGGGCAGATTACTGGCTGCTTTGTCCTGGAACCCCAATTTAGCTGGAAGGCTTTCAAAACACCAAAATACTATCGACTCACCAGGCAATATAGATTATAACTTAAATTTATGCATATAACATTTTTTCATCACAGATTTCATACTGTTTCACAAACTTTAAACCAAATCTATAGAAAAAAGAAAGATAAAAAGACCACTTTCACATCAAGGATTACTTAACACTGGAATAATTTTTTTAAAAGACAGAGTTTATATAACCTTACATTCTAAATATTTAAAAGTACACTTCTTGTAAAACACCTGAAAATGGAAAACAAGTGAGCTAACCTGAACGGTTTAATCGCTTAAGCAGGACAACAGGAAGCGCTAAAGAATTTTATTCTTACAAATTAACCTAAGTCATTCCACATCCAGTAGTATGGCTATAATTGAAAAGCTAGACAAAAAGTGTCGATAAGAATGTAGAGAAATCACAATGCTCACGTAATGCTGGGAGAACTCTTAACATGGTACAACTACTCTGGGAAACAGGTCGGTAGCTCCTCAACAAACATCAAGCTACCATCTGCACCAGCCATTCACTTCTAGGGGATACATCCGAGAGAAAGGAAAACATATATTCACACGAAACACTGCATATGAATGTTTATAGCAACACTGGTTCACAACAGATAAAAAGTGGAACAACTCTGATGATGGATAAGCAAAACATGGCATACTCATACCATAAGGTATTCAGCCATAAAAGCAATGACTTTACAAAAAGGGGTGGGGGACTTTATATAACCTTACATTCAAAATATTTAAAAGTGTACATGACTTCTTATAAAACATCTGAAAATGGAAAATGAAGCACTGACACTTGCTACAATATGGATGAACCTCGGTAACACTAGATGCCATGTGAAAGAAGCCAATCACCAAGAACACATACTGTATGACGGAACACCAAGCTAGGCAAAGATACAGATACAGAAAGTAGGTTAGTGTTTGGTTTAGGCTGAGGAGTGGTGAGCCTGGGAAGTAACAAGGAATGGGTTCAAGGATCTAAGGAAAAAAGAATTGAGGAAAAAAGGATTCCAAAAATGACTGTGGTGATGGCTGCACAACTCTTTGAATATAGTAAAACCAATGAATTATCCACTTTAAATGGGTGAGCAATATGGTATGGAAATTATAATTCATATTATAGCTCAATAATGTTACCCCCAAAAGTCATGCAAACAAAACAGTCTGTGGATGTAATACAAACTGACCTGAAATCTGTTGCTGTCTTAAACACTATTTTCAAGAGAACTGAGTCACCACAGGTCTGTGGCTCTCTTTCCCCTTGGAGAAAACACTGCCTTCAAAATCGGAAACAAAAGTAGAGGTTTTGATAAAGGATTACTTTGTTTAGTTTGAAAGCATTTTTTTCTTAGGGGCAAGGGAAGATAGGGTTAATTTTGTTTTTTAAAAAATACATCTTTTAACAATAAAGTAATGTTCTGGTGGGGAAAAAAAAATACAGCTTTAAGATCAAAGCCAGGGCTGGTGGCACCCT
Source organism: Cuniculus paca (assembly GCA_004365215.1). Classification (NCBI taxonomy): domain Eukaryota; kingdom Metazoa; phylum Chordata; class Mammalia; order Rodentia; family Cuniculidae; genus Cuniculus; species Cuniculus paca. Next base: position 3,076 of record RJWT010005531.1, on the reverse strand, counting down.
AGAAGTCCGAGACGGGAGGAACGTAAATTCAAGCTGAAGCTAGGCAATTTAGTGAGACCTTGTCTCAAAATTTAACAAAGGCTGGGAATATGGCTCAAGGTTAAGGCCCTGAGTTCAATTCCTAGTACTGCAAACAAAACAAGATCCAAAGGTGTAAAAGAGACACTAAACTTTCTGACAATAAAACAATAGTTGAGAAATTATAGGGCTTACTCATTGATAGTTTTAAAGTTGGCTCTATACAGTACTAAACTACTCAGGGAGGTTTATATAGACCTTGGACAGCAAGGTCCGAGGTAAGAAAGCTCACTGTAAAGGACCTAAAGACAATGTATACGTGTACTTAAACGCATGCACATGAGGCTAGGGCAGAGGCTGAGATTGATGGTGGAAGCCCAAGGGAAAGGATTTTTCTCCCTCTGAAAGCTTTGGCATTTAAGAAGGTAGGGGCAGACAGACGCCTTTCAAAGCACAGCTACAATCCACTCTATTAGAGTCTGGGAAATTTAGAAAGTTATAGACATCCCTGAGGGTGTGAAACTAAACATTAGTGGGGAAGAAAGTTTCTGTACTCTGAGTCCTCGCCCACCCCTTCCAGGGAAAGAGCCCTGGCCAGCTGAGGATGGAGAAAGAGTTAAGAGCCTCCTCTCCCATTCAACTGAAGGAAGAAAAATGAGAATAGCCAGCTCTTACAGCTGTGGTACTCGCAGAGCTGTGCATTCCAGGGTCAGAGCTGAAGTGAAAGGCACATTCCTGATGAGACCAGCCACATAGCTGGCAAAATGAAAATATGCAGGGCCTTGCTCACGAACTAAGAATTTCAGAACAGTGACAGCAGAGCACTGTACCACACAGTACCACAAACAGAGCTCTTTTAAGTGTGGGGATCTCTACAAATGCACAGGTCAGATGCCCAGGAGGCCAGTTCTGATTTCTGAGCAGCAGGAGCACAGGCAGACAATTTTTGGAAGACACAGGCAAGTGTGTAGCAGAAAGTGCAGATCACCTAAAACCCCACCACCCAGAAACCAATACTGTTACCACCTGCTATATATCCCAGAGATTTTTCTACACACATAATACATGTACACATTTATTCCTATAATTGTCCATATTATGAAAATGGTATTTTGTACCTGCTCTTCTATAGCCTTTTTAAAAGTCTTATTATAACTTTTTGGAGAACTTTCCAAAGTGTTAAAAAAAATAGGTAATTTCAACCCTAGTATATAGATGATTGAACCTACAGATCCATGTTCCATTGAACCAAACCCCTAGTGTTGGGTTTCTGAACAGTTCTGAGCATTTCATTACTAAAAATGATGGACAGTGAATATCAATAATACCAAGTAAAGACTGAATAAATCAATTAATATAAAGCACTTCACAGAGTACTCGATATATAAACTCTCTGCAAACATTAGTGATTTTTAAAAAATTGTATCCAATACCAATGTTGAACTAACTTACATTCCCAAGGTAAAAAAGATTCTTTAAGTTTTTGCCTATTTATTTATTCTATGAGTGGTCTATTCATATTCTTTGACAGCCTCTATTGAATTCCTCATGCTTCTAAAATTTTTCATTGACTTCTGTACCAGGCATATCAATCTTTTGTCATAGGAAATACTTTTTCATTCTTACAAAAAAAAGAATGGAAGAAATAACTTAAAACCTACCTCCAGTTCCTAGGACCTTCAGGAGCTCAAAATTTTCAATCCCCACCTTCTCTGTATGTCCTGTTAAATTAGCTAAAAAAATAAATAAATAAAGAAGAGAGAGAAATAATTTAGTGAACCAGCAGTAGGAGGGGGACCATAGAGATTTCTGAGATATCAGCAAAATTCTATTTCTTAAACCTAGAATTGCTTTATAATAACTTATTAAGCAATATAGCTATGTTTTGTGCAATTTGATGTTTTAAATAACCATAAAACTTTTTAAAGAATTTAGTAACTAGAATCATTTGTACCAAAGGTTAACATAAAGTATTAACAGAATCTCTATTACCAATATAGTCCGAAAAGAAATAAAAATTATAGTATGTGGACATGTACTGAAAAGAACACTGGGAAGATTTAGAAGATGTATTTCTTTATTCAGCAAATATTTACTGAGTGTCTAAATGCCATCTCTGGGTTCTAGGCTTAGGTAGTTCTAGTTCCATTTCTGTCACTAAAACATGGGCAGAGTTAGTATGCATTAGTCACCTGCACACACTGTATCTTTCTGGAATGAACACTCTGGCCTCAGTGAACTCTAAGATCCTACCAGCTGTAAACAGCTAGGACTACAGAAAAATATGAACTGGAAAAATGTATTCTGACCTAAATTAAACTAGGATATTTTATATGAGCATTTCTCACAGTATATACCATCGAATTCTGCTCCTGTCTTAGATGTTAATAGTTGGGATGGTTTGGGGACGTCTGGTAGTAGAGTGCCCTGGGCAAATGAATTTGGAAATGGTTGGGGTTTTTAAACACTTTCTCTACCACTGAACTTCACAGATCCATGGGTCTTCAGGACTGAAAGACTGTAGTCAATTTATTTCACCACAAAATTACTTTTTACCATAAAAACAAATATTATATGAAATAGCATTCTGTAGAAGTAAAGAAAGTCGATACAGATCCTATTCTAGTACTTAAAACCTTGAACAAATTACATCTGTGTCTGTTTCAAATAATGTACAATGGGAATTAAAAAAATACCTACCCCAAAGCATACTGATGCCTGCAATTTACTTTGAAAAGTATTATAAAATAGAAAAAAATAAGCTGATGGGTGAATAGAAGTACAAGCAGGTGCCATAAAACAAATATAACAAAATGTTAGTTGCAGAGTACAGCCAGTAAGCATAAGGGTGTTCAACATACAGCTCTTTCAAATTCTTTGTAATACACAAATGTCTGTAATAAAATGACAGAAATAGAGGATCTACCTCACAGGATTGTGATAAGAATTAAATAAAGTTATACAGTGTTTGCTGTGTGAAATAAGCAGCAATACATCTTTGTATATAAATTAATGCTTTGACACTACAACTTTTGAGAAAATTAGACTGAACCAAGAA
>RJWT010005530.1:0-30810 GCA_004365215.1 Cuniculus paca | reverse complement strand
TAATTTTATCTTGTACCTTTCTGCACATAGAAAGAAGCACAGTGCCCTAGTGAGTCTTTTTATATTTTGAAAGGGAACATATTCATTGTATTCCCAGAGATGTACTAGTTGACACAAAGATGCATAGATATAAAGGTGTTGGTTTGCTTAAATTTGAGTGAAGAATAATTTTTTTTTGCATACGCATGCTATCCAAACATTGACAGAGCCTGCAGTATAGACTTATAGAATGCCTTGAAAAGTAATGTTGAGGACTAGTTCTTTCAATGAGTATGGGCTTCAGACCATGCACCTGTTCTTCTACTTTGTAAGGGAAGAGAAATGGTTCAAGTAGTCAAGAGATGGCCTATGCAATGATGTAGAAGTAAAAAAAAAATAAGAATGTAGAGACACACACGGTTGTACTCATGGGTATGAGCACAAAGGGGGAAGATCTTTGTAATGGATGTAAATATTCACAACAGAAAACACACAGTTGTTGAGGCACTAAAGAATAAACTATGTAAAATGATGTGGCCAGGCATTGCCAGCTAGCCTTTGGTAAAAAATGTCTTGAAGACAAATGTGAATGCCCCACATGTGCCCAACGGCACCAGCCTCCACTTACCAAGGGTGATCTACTGCCAAGTTTCCACATGCCCACAGTAAACTAATGCTGAGCCCTCTGCCACCATAGCTAGGGATTCTAGCCACTCACAACAAGTTAGCTACTTGGTTTCCCTTGCATTCTGGAAAGATCAGTGGTTCCTTATTACACCACTGATATAGAGTGTCTTTCTTTTATTAGGGACTTTTCTCCAATATATGTGGGTCACTGCCATGAAATGCTATTGACCAGGGGTTCCCCTTTCATAATAAATTAAGTCAGTGGGCCCAGATTTGCTAGTCATAGCATACATTTTCTCCAGGCTGCTGTCAGGTCAGCCTGCTGTGAACACAGCTGATGTGGCTGGGCATGGACCATATTCTGGGAACATGAGTGTTATCTTCCAAAGCTCAGCATACTCACTGATCACTGAATGACTACTCCCTGATAGGAAGAACCCACGAGTCCAGGAATGAAGGGGAATTTAATAAGCTATTAAAATGGGTGTCTTAGAATTGGGCTCAAATATCTCATTAATTTAAAGTGTAGTGGAGATATTTCCTACACAGTCCAAATTTCTGCATTATTTCTTATTCCAGGATTAAAGATATCTTCACAGGATTATGGATTGTGAATACATACATTCCGTTGTGGGGAAAAAATATCCAACTCAATAGTCTTCCCTTAATATGTAACCATGATCTCACAAATTATTTCTAAATTGACAACTGTTTTTCCCACTATATTGATGATAATGTCAGTCCTTTCTCTCACTGTGCATAGAAGCAGTCTGATATGAAGTAGAAGTTGGGAGGTATATGAACTTTTAATATTTAGAGAATATTTGCTTTTCTATGTAAAGAAAAAACTAGATTTGCATTTTCAAGGTGATTCTGCTGCCAAAACTAACAGGAACTAAACTTTGGTTTATTTTATATATTTTATCGTCTATTCTCAGTAGAGTATTCTTCCTCCTACCCAGTGCCTCAGACCAGATCCTAAAATGTAAGACCAGGTTACCTAAATTTCAAGAATCTTATGGCCTCACAGCCGTGTTTCCAGTCAGTGTTGTGTTTCTTTTTCAATGTTTCACGAATTTTTATTTCCTTAGGAAAAGACTGTAGAGATAAAGTGTTGAGAAAACAGTAGCAATGAGAGCAGATTTACCACCTGCCCATTTACTGCCTGCAGATTTATGGCCAAGGCAGCCTATTTTGCCATCTGGGTCAAAGTCATATTTTCACTGGAAATATTTTGGTAAGTTATTGCTGGCATTTTTTACATTGCAGGTGGTGATCACACAGGTTTTATGGCCCTTTCGTAACTGCGTGTCTGACTGAAGTGCACAGAAGCCGATCTTTCCTGAATGTCTGCAGAAGGGATCTGATGAAATGCAATGCAGTGTATTCATTACGTTTACCCGGGCGGGAGGACTCCTAAGGCACAAAATGTAACTCTGAGAAAGGTGCCAAGTTGTCTCCTTTGGTGGTATCCAAAGTGTAGATTTGGGCATTCGGCGGGGGGAAAGGCTATTCTAGGACACCAAGGCTAGTGTCATACAAAGGCTGTTGTTGTTGGTGACAGGTATCTGCACAGAAGACCACAAAACACTAGTTAATTGCCATGCTTTGAGCTTTGCAGTTTTGTAACTGGAGCACTTTTATTATTGAAATAACGCTGCTCTTTGTTAATTTGTGTTGTTCATTAAATAGTTGGATTGCGAAGGTAAGATTCGACGTTATTTGGTCCTGGCTTCTGGACTCTCTGGTCTCTTGCTTTTGTTCGCTCTGTTGTATCACTGTTTGTTTTTCATTTTTGCCCATTAGTAAAACTCCTCTGATACTACTTTTAATTACTCAAGTTTTCGCTTTAACGACAATAGTTTTGCTACTTGCTGATCATTTATTTCACTAATTCTTCTCTCTTCTCTTTTCAATGAAACATTTGCCCTTTGAGACTCAGTCTGGCTGTTTGTTTGTTTTGCTTCACCAACAGCTGTAGATTCCTAATTAAATGGCAAAATGGGTACATGTAGACTTTCATTCCTCATCATTGCATGAGAGCCAAGGGAAGTAAAGAAGGAAGATTGTTCTCTTATTTAGTTATATTTTTTTAAAAAAGATGTTGTTTGTGAGTAAATGATTGGCATCCCAGAAAGGAAAACTGTTTTTCAATTCTTAAAAGTTTCTCCTTATCGACAAGGAAAGGGTTACCTATAAAACTATATTTTTATATTGTCAAAATAAAATGACCCTTTTCAAGGAACACTTTTTAACACACTAGTGAGAAGAAGGGACAGTGATGAAGATAAAGACAATATCCAACATCCATTAAACTAATTAGAGATTTGTTGACAAATAACATTTTATTACTGATGACAGTGAATATCCCTTTAGTAAAGAAAGGTGATAACAAGCTTTTAAATAAAGTCTTTCACAAGCCACAGTTTTTAAACTTATGTTTTTACTAAGAATGGTTGTTGTTTCTGGTTTTTCTCCTTTGGTAGTGAGTTTCAAAAATGAGGCTCATAGCAACACTCAGTTTGCTGGGTTTGCCCAGTGAACTGTCAATGATTATATAGAACAACAAGGAAGACTTTTATTTTCTCTTCCATTGTATTCTATTTTATGGAGAAATGGAGCAGAGAGAAAAAGGAAAAGTTTTTCCTCTAAAAATACATAAAGCTTTTTACCAGTGAGAGATAGAAACAATCCCAACTTCAATATTGATGGGTAAAATTTGATAGGCTGCTGAAAATTGTCACTAGAATGACTGGTTTTCCATTTCCAAACAAATTGGAAAAGCCCACATGACTTACCACGTCATTTTGGCATGCAACCTTGCTCAATCAATGAAGAAGCTGAAAGACTATCTGGATGGAGATAATCATTCTTCAATTTCTGGGGCCATAAGGTTTTCTTTAGAGTCTGACTCAAATGTTTGCATGGTAAATCCCAGGAGAGAGAAGCCCAGCATCAATTCCCACTGAGTCACCTCCATCCGACTCTCCTGTATTTTTCATTACCACTCATAATTTTGTAACTCAGAAAATACAGAAATTGAAAATCAGCAGAGTGCTCTTCCTTACATTTTTTTCCAAAATGAATTATTGGAAGGCAAAACAAGCAACGTAAAATTTTTCTCTATTTATTTATTTATTTATTTAGTGGCACCGGGGATCGAACTCACGAACTCATGTTTGCTAGGCAGGCGCTTAAGCCACCGAGCTAAATCCCCAGCCCTAATTTTTCTCTTTTTAGAAAACTTTTTTCTAAAAGTTTTCTCTCTCCACGAATGAGAAATTTTATGTAACTATAGCAACAGAAAGTCATTTAAAAGATTTTTCTCTTTATTGCGATTGACCCAGATAGAAATACAAACTCCAACTCAGCTATAAAGATGAAGAAAGAGAAAGAAAAGAAAAATAAAAAAGAAACGTGTAGAACTAAATGTAAGGTCAAGCGAATAGTCCAGCAACAAACATTTCATTTCGGGCAGGTTCTGTAAGAGTTCAATAATTCCTTTTAAATCATCTCAAATCTGAGGAAAAGGGTAGCATTTTTTAAAAGCTAGCAGGTTATTCAAATTGTGGGATTAGGCCATCTATGACTGTGTGTAATAAGTGCTAGAAAAAAAGATACGAACTAACTATTTAGGAATAACAGGCATGGAATAAGCGAATGCTCTTACCCAGTATTCTAATCCTTTAGCATTGCTTACTCTGCAAGGAGCCTGTGAATTTCAGAGCAAGAATGTTTTTCTTTATATCCAAAGTGTTTAGTTCAGTTCTCTGCTCATTGTTCGTTCTCAGCAAATGCTTTACATTTTTCTTTAGCTCTGAATTAGTTCCATTTTTCACTCCTTCATGTGGAAAGTAGGAGTAAGAATAGCAAACAAAGGGAAGGATGTAATAAAGAGAAAATAGCACCTGTATTCCGATTCCCCAAGGGAATCACTCAGCGGCACATTTACTGCTGCACAGGCTGTTGACCTTTTCTTTCCCTCCCGTTCAGAAGGTGGGCTTTCTTCTTTCCCCTTCCTTTCCCCTTGCTCTTTCTTCTTTCTTCCTGAATGGTCACTATCCAGTCTCTGCAGCTCCCCACAAGTCTACTCTGCTTTTCACACTCCCGAGTGTGACAGTCGGGTCCGTGCGATCCAAGTGGATGCTGCTTTGTCTTTTCCAGTAACCTTTGCCTACCGCCATCAGACACCAAATTCTTGAGTTTCTAACTTTCTAGCAAAGTACACCTGCTGTCCTGCACTCCGCAGGAGCTGCTGTTTGTTCTGCTTCTGTGTCATTATTTATTGCCTGCAGTGTGAGCTGTGCTCCAAGGAAAAAAGCTTTGGCTTATGTTTTCCTCCCAGTCAATGTACAATGACTACTACTGACGGCTGAGCGATGAGATGGGGCTGAGGGCAGAGAGTTAAGGGGCTGCGTGTGTTTCGGGGCAGGTTCTTTTCACAGAGAAAGAAGATCACATTTGGAAATCGTAGAGCATCACTGAGGTTTATCCCTCCCCATTCATCTCATAGGCTATTGTGATTGTCTGAAGTCTGAACCCAAATTAAGTTAAAAACACACCTTTGATGTAGTTTGCAGGTTCTTTTTTAATGGCTCTCAAGTTTGCAAGATATGGTATTTTTTTCTGCGTTTGGCTATTCTGTGAAATCAAGCTGAAATCAATCAGTATTAAACCACAAAGAGTTTTTTGTTATATCATAAATTCCTTTCAGTTTTTTTAAATAAAAATTAAATCGAAATCCTTATTTCTTTTGAGGCTTAACAGATATTGGATCCAGAAAATCTCTGGCATCTCCACCAGTAAGTAAAACTCTGTTACATTTCCAGCAATACTCTAAATCTCAATGCAATAAGCTCCTATCAACTTGATGAGGCAGACAGCCAATCTTTTTCAGAGATATCACACTCCAATTATTTCTGGCAGGGGGTTCTGATATATAATCAGGCTTCTGCCTGCAGCTCTGCAGTCCCTCAGACCTGGATGCTAAGATTTTGAACACCCGTTTGGTACCTTGACCTCTGCAGTTCAGCTCCTAATTTGGTGTCCATTCCAGCCAAAAAAAAAAAAAAAAAAAAAAGAAAAGAAAAGAAAAAGAAACACTGAATAGCTTCCCTTCCTTGCTAGCCAGTGAGGCAAAAGCCCTCTTGTGCCTCTAATCAGATCCTTAAGAGAACAGAGTTCTCACAACGTACTTTTTGGGTCAGCAATAAAATATATAACTTTATACTGCAGAACAACCCTTTTTAAGGTAGAGAGTATAGGTATGTGCAAGGCCCAGAATTTTATTACTCAAAGTATCTACTTCTACCATGTAGGCTCACTGATAATCTATTTAACATTATTTACCCAGTAGAAATTTCTTTTAAGAACTTTATTCATCTTTCTCCTCTACTCTAATCGTTTTTAAGGACACCAGCCTGTAGCTAAAAGCTTATGCAGATCCATCCTAAGGGTAGGCTACCTTCTTTTGCACAGGACTCGGCCCCCACATGACTACACATGTGTTTTAGGGTTTCCAAATATTTCAAAACAAACAAAAGACTTCTGGGGCAGGGATGGTGAAGTGTGACTTGAGTTTTGTGTCTGATTCATTTACTTATCATTTCATTCATTCATTCACTCATCTAACAGACATTTTACTGTTACAGGATGTGAAGCAGGACTCTAGCATAGGCCAATAGTCAAATAACTTTTCCTGCAGAGGGCATAATAGTCAGCATTTATAACTTTGCGAGCCCTAAGACTTCTGTCACAGCTATTTGATTTCAGTTATTGTTGCACACCATTGACAATGCTTGAACTAACGGTAGTGGCAACGTACCATAAAATTTTAATTCAGAACCAAAGCAGACTGTCAGCCATTTTTGGCTTACAAATGGCATTTTGGTGACCCTTTTCTTGGCACTAGCATCAAAACAAGAACAGAGAAAAAAAAAACACCAAATATTTCTGCTACAAGAGAACTTTCATATCAGATATGTAAAAAGCCACTTCAACGTTTCAATGTCCTAAGTGTTGTGAGAAAAAGTAAAGCCACAGAGAGGTATTCATAGAGGAATGTGTGTATATATGAGAAGGTCTGATAGGATAGCATTTCATTAGATTCCTTCTCTACTTTGTTCTTTATGGATATTTCCTTTTCTCGGCTGCTGAAAACTTTAGCTCTCAGTTGTCACAATCCAGTCAATCGCTTGGCCAATACTCACTTAGTATTTATTTGGTGCTTAGTACTTATTTGGTGTTGTGGAAAAACATAATTATATAAGCCAAGTTCTCTGCCTTTCAGAAGATTCCAAAATTGCTGTGAGAAAAAGAATGTGTATCCCTAATGTCATCTAAATGTAGGCATTCTGGGGATATTTTAACCTGTTAAACTTTTACTTTTCTCCATGTAGTCTTAAACATTAGCCACACAGACTGATGAAAATTTAAAAATATGCAGGAACATTCTTTGATTTGATGGGCTTGCATAGAAATATGTAAACAGAGAAACAGCCTCTGTCTTTCAGGGCAGTTTAGGACCACCATTTGTTGTTATGTTAGAAACTGGGCATCGCCTGCTTTAGAAGCCTAAATATTCAAATCACTGCGTAACTCAAGTACCATCACTGGGCTGTTATCAAATGGTCAAAGGGCTAGTGAGATACGATCTCTGTCCCTAGAAAGCTTGTGGCAAGAAAACAATTACAAATGAGGTAATAAAGTGAATAAAACCTTCCTTAGCTCTGGGGCCATGGAGTCATTACATTCTTCATCTTTAGTTACACAGTATACTGTTAAACTTCTACTCTGGTTTAAACATTTGAATATTCTGGCTAAACTACAAATGAAGGACTAATCGTTTAAACACTTTGATAAGTCTTTACTGAGAACCTACTATGTCTCAGAACTTTTCGGCACAGGGTGTTGCCAGGTTAGGTAAGAGAAAACATGCTCTGTTATCAGAGGGCTCCTGATTGAGTATGAGAAACAATTTTGAGTGTCACTGATTGCAGACAGTGATAGCAAAATGTGTTTGTGATACGTTCTGTGAGATAGCATTAGTGTCTGCCACGGAAGCATAGAGAATGTGCATGTGGCTGAAGACTGTTACAGAGGCACTGGGAAGGGTGGCGTGTGGATTGCTCCCTGAGGACAAAGTAGATTTATATACGAAAGGGGAGACAGGAAATTTGGGGTTGGAAGAAAAGCATATCAAAAGCAATGAGGCACTCCTCTAAGCCTGCTGTTTTTAAGTGTAGCATCTACAGGGTGTCTCTAAATGAGTGGGAACCCTGGTTTGAAAGGAATAAGATGCACCATTTGGATGCATTTTACTAGAGAGTAAAAGGGAATGATGCTACATCGTTGAGCAGAAAATAATAGAAGGAAAGTAGGACATTAGGAACACTGGGCTGATATAAATGTGCAAGATGGGTTAGAAATGTAGGGACTTCACTGAAAAATTCTACAATAATCACAAGCCTAGGCCAGTGCTGTGGTAATGGGAAAGGAAAAGAGGGAACCTGAAAGACAGCTCAAAGAAAAACTGACAGGACTCAGTGACAGGCTGAAAGGGAGGTTTGAATGAGAGGAAAGAATAAAAGATAGTGTGGAAGAGTGGTGACACCAGTGACAGAATCCACATCACACCACAGCACTGAGAAGCAGACGAGCAAACTGACACAGCACTCCCTTGTGCCATATGTTTGAAAGCTCATCATCACAGACACAAAGCCGAAAGGAGAGCTGTCTCTAGATTTTTCTTGCTTGGGAGTACATGGGCAAATGGTGAACTCGTACAAAAAGAAGCCCTCTAAGGTAACTGGCTGATGCAACTGCATGGGTCAAACCAAATGAAAGGCCCATAGAGCGGAGGTCATCTCTGAAGTCTATACAGTTTAGAACTGCAAAGAGTCATCATGTTCTTGTGAAGTTTCATCTGGGTCATCTATAAACCATGATAAAACATCAAATGACAATGTTTGGTAGACCGTCACTAAAGATACGTTGAACTGGTGTGAGGAGAAGGGGGTTAACATTGCACACCATGCAAAGAGAGTAGAGAAAGAACAGCTGTCACAAATCACAAAGCCAGGACCCAGTTAGGCAAAACTGGATGGCCTCATCCCAATTGCATGTGTACTGGCTACTTGGAGAATTTCTATCAGAGAAGCTCACTTACCTAGAATTTCTTTCCTTCTCTACTTGACAGTTGACTTAGGAGTGGTCTTGACCACAAACTATGAAGGAATTATTACTAAATAACAGATAATAGTATCAAATAATTATTAATACATTTGGGATCTGAAAGTGATAGGAACCACAATTTTCTTTTGCTCTGAATTTGCACTCAGAGCTGGAGCCGAAAGCATTATGAGCAGCTGGCCCATGAATCTGGTGCAGTGCGCCAGAGGGAAGGCATTGTCTGCCTCAGTCAATAAAGAGGAGTTGTTTGTTTTCCTTGAAACAGGCAACTGTCCTTTGAGATCATCAGAAAGTAGAATTGTCTTGGTTAATATGTATTCACTCCTAGTAATATAAACATAAGGGAAGTTTTATAGGCACATCACTTTTGTAACTGAGAAATCACTCCTTGCGCCTGGCAGTGAGAAGGTGCTGGTATTTTTCTCTGTAACAGAAAATAAAATATATCTTGTAAAATTCTGAGTCAGACACTATTGTTTTCTAAAGGCAAATACCCTTAACTCCTACCAATGGTCTCTTCTCAGGAGTCAGGAAGAGAAAATTATACACTGTGAAAGAAGAGAAAATTTATTTCTCCATGGTTGGTCAAGCCTAGAATTTTCTACAAAGAGAAACTTTATGGAAGAAACCAGTCTTTTTGTGAGCTAGAGGCAATGGAGAAGAAAGCACAGCTGCATACAAAACAAATGACAAATGCCATCTTGAGCTGGTGGCTCTGACTTGCCTGTGGTTCCTGTGATTGCTGTTCTGTCTCTAGCAATAAATAAACTTCAGTCAATCTCCCACCCCCTGACCTGGGCTTATGGCTATAGGGTCCTGGTGTTATAAGCCAGCTATATCAAATTTATACAGTGTTCTCCACAGTGGGTTGAAGAAATCTGGTTCTAAGCATCATTCTTTCTATGCTTAATTACTTTGACTTTTTTTTTTTTTTTTAGAACTTTAGGTTTATTTCCCGTAAGATCTACAACAATCTCACTGCAGTATAAGCACATCATTTAAACTAGCTTTCCAGTTGGTCTGTTTCCTTATGAATAACTTGTCTTACTCTGCCTAAATTATTCAGGTTAGAATTCTTCCTGAAATCACAGATTATTTTGAAACTAATTGCATAATAGTGCCAAGCACAGGGCTTAGCATATGGCAGACACTCGGAAATGTTTGTTGAGCAAATAAATGAGCTTCCGCTCAGTCTTGGACTTGTTTACTTTTTTTTTGTTTTTTTTTGCAATGTTAGCCAAATAAGCTGCCTTATGGTCAAATGTGAAAGAAACTTCAATAATCCTGGCATTCACCTCAACAACTTGTCTTGATTCCTAGTTCAAAGATCTGGAAATAAGGAAAATAAATATCTAGATCTATGGGTGTCCTGGTTAATGGTATCTGTCAAATTGAGCAGTGATGAGCCCAGGTTCACCATTGCTCCTGAGTGTGTCTGCAACGCTGCTGAGGGTGAAGTCAGCATTTGAGTTACAGGCTCAGCAAGGACACTTGCCCTTCCCACTGGGGCTGGATATCACCCAACCCATCCAGGCCTGAAAAGAACTAATGACAGAGGGAGGTGGTATTTGTACTCTTTCTATCTTCCTCTTTGCTGTGAAAGCAGAAACAACTCGATCTCCTCTTCTCCATTCCTCAAGCTGGGATTCACAACATCAGCTCTGTGTCTTTCAGGCCTCTTCAGCTACCAAGTGCAGAGTCCTCCTAGTCCTGCTCCCTGGAGGATGCTGAAAAATCCAACTGGCAGTTGCTTAACCTCCAGTCTGCACAGAGCAATACCTATACTTCACGTGTCATCACTTGGGAATAAATCCTGGCCTCTGCCATTATTATGTTATTATAGCAGGATTTTGTTTTGCTATTCCTGAAATGTTAATAATACATAACCGTGTTGTTTAATATTTATGACATTACATACATGTCAGTATCTGTTGCTTTATAAGAAAGTACTCTAAACCTAGTAATTTATTTACCTTCCCATACATCATTAAGCAACAACTGGGCTGTCGTGCTGGTCTGGGCCAGGCTTGACTGATTTCAGCGAGCTTTTCTCATAGTCTTTGCCTGGCGGTGAGTTTACTCGTGTGGCTAGGGTGAAGGAGGTAAGTTTATGACATACTCCATCTATCTTTTTTCATATAAAGGCAAAAGTTTAAGACACAGAACTCATAAATGCCTCTAATCCTCTTGAAACTAAATCTCGAAACTGGCATACTCTTGTTTCTGCCATATTCTAGTGGTCTTTGTCATCCTCTCATTTTCCATCCTCCACCAGTAGTGACCTACTGTAAGCAACTGTATAGATAGCAATCCCACAGGGCCCTGGCATTCTGCTTTGGAATTGCTTAGGGGAAATAGTAGAACGAATAGTAGAACTAATAATAAAAATAGTAGAACTAATAATAGAACGAATAATAATTATCATTTATAAGACGATGTCTATGAATGCCTGACAAAATTATAGGTATATTATTTATGTCACATTTATTCCTAACAATAGCTAGGCAAAGGAGAAACTATTCCTATGTTGCATATAGGAGATGTTCAATGGAAGTCAGCTGATAGACAGAGAATCCAGGTTTGAAAAATGGGTCTGGTTCATTCCAGACCTAATGCTCAGTGCGAAAATACTGGAAAGCTGACATTGATTCTCCTCAGACTCTTCTTTATTATGAAATACACACATTCTTCATCTTACCCAGAATGTTCAATTATGCTTATTGCCCTCTCCTTAACACTCTCCGCATTTGAAGTACCTTGTGTTTAACAGTGGGCTCCCAATTGAATGCAGCATGCCACTTTTCTTATATTGAATAAAGAGTAGATAACCTTATGTTAAATCATGAAATGTTTTTTTCAATATTACTGCATGTATCACTGCAATTTTCCACCCCTATTCCATTTGTGCAGCCTTAATTAACATCTTTTTGAAACAGTAAAGCAAGGGCCACAGAAAGAATGATATTAATCATTCACAATTGAGCATTCTTCTAATTAGAAAAAATATTAAACTATATCATCTAGTTCCCTCATTCTTTTGCTGGAAAAATCAATGGAAAGCACATTTTTAAAGTTAGATAAGTTCAGCTTCTAAATGTTCTAAAAATATTAAAGTCAGGAAAAACTATTAACTAAGACTGACAGTGTATATTTTTCTAAAGTTTTATAATCTCTAGATAATTCCCCATTTTGTCACATTATTTGAAATACATTGATGTAAACATATGTTCTTATATTTCAGTTTCTAAAAACCTGACTTTTCTTTTTCATCCAAAGATAGTATGTATTTAACATATGCTTTTCCAGGGATATAGCGCAGTGCTCATCTAGCATGATGAGAGCTTGGGTTCATATTCTAGTACTGCAAAGAAAAATCAAGAAAGTTTGGAAAATAACAAAATACACATTTTCAAAAAAGTCCTCAAGGAAATAATAAAATATGCTATTGGATAAAATCGTCACATTCTAAGAAATTTCCACGATCCAAAAACACATGGGCTACACACCAAAGTGAAAAGCCTAATATGGTATTGGTTAAATATAGCATAATAACCATGTTGCAAAGGTTGATACATTGTGTCAACTTGAGAAGGTTAGAAGTTTAACTAAGCCACTCAGCAGGGGAGCAGGGTCTCACTGGTAAACATCCTCATCCTGTGCAAGAGGAGTGCCCGGAGAAGGTGTGAGTGCTACACCTGCCCTAGGGTCGGGGAGCCTGCATACAATATAAGAGCAGAAAAGAGGATCACCTTCATGCTTCTTTGCTTTTGCTGCTTGTGCTGTCTTCTGCCACCTTGAATCGTTGCCCTGTGCCACACCACACTGCCTTGGAGCCAGCTGATTACAAACTGAAAGCTTCACCAACTGTAAGCTAAATAAACTTTTCCTCCCTTAATTTTGAGTGTTGGGTATTTCATCTCAGCAATGACAGAAAAGAAACTGACACACATGTAAGAAAATATACATCTTCATATATTCTGAGAGCAATTTCAAAGTTAGTTATAAAACAATAAATGAACTCTTTCTGTTAAAAAATGCATATATACAAAACTGCATATATACAAAACAAAAAGGGGAAAACAAATAAGTATTATTGCCAAGTAAAGAACCACTAGTATTTAGTAAGGTAAAGTCATTGATGCAGTAGCTATTGAGAATCTCAATGCAAAACACTTAGCCCTCAGTACAAAGTTACACATAGGTTGCTGACGACCTAAGTAGGAAGTATAAGAATATATTGTGAGTGTTTAACAGTAGTTGTGAAGTGTTTTGTTTTACTCAGAATAGTCTTGAACTGTACTCTGTTAAACATCTTCATAAATGACATTTAGTTGGTTGTTAATGGCATTAATTAAATTCCCATATGAGAGTGGGTATCAAGCAAGAGATAACATTGTAATACAAAAAGCTTAGGAAAAAAAGTCCTGAAATTAAACAAATGAGATTTAATCTTGAACTGTAAAGGCCAGTATTTCATTAAAACATTGATCCAATAAAACTTGAAGTAGAATTAAAAATTGGTTTCAATAAAGTGCTATCTCCAATAGTTAATATAACATTGATTTGATAGTCTATTATAGGATTAGAGAAAATGTGAACTGTTTTTGTAAGAGAAATGAATGTGCAGTCCTTGTACTTATCCTTATCCCCCTCCCACCACCACCAAAATAAGAAAGAAATTCTAGTGTCCCCTGACCACAGCGGTGAAGTTGAAATGCTGTGAGCATATGTACCTTAACAAATGTTTTATTATTATTAGACATCCATCCAGTAAAAAGGAAGATGGTTCCATGTGTAATATTTAAGAGACAAAGATTGGAAAAGAAATCTACACTTGACTGATAAAAGACCAGACTGTTATGACAATTTTCTACAAATTCTTCAAAGGAACCAAAAGTTTCTAAAGAAACAAAAAAATTAAAATTTTGGAAAACACAATCAAGAAAGCAAAATATGTGGCTTAAATTGAAGGATATAATTTTGATTGTGATAAAATAGGCTGCTTCTTCATTTGCAAAACTGGGCATAATATTTGCAAATGTTCCTGAGCAGTTGCTTTTAACCAGGGCATTTAAACTC
Organism: Cuniculus paca; assembly: GCA_004365215.1. NCBI lineage: Eukaryota > Metazoa > Chordata > Mammalia > Rodentia > Cuniculidae > Cuniculus > Cuniculus paca. The sequence continues at coordinate 16,935 of RJWT010005530.1, read as the reverse complement.
TTCTAACAATGGAAACTCCACCCCTGTTTCTGCAGAGGTTTAAGTATTTTTTGAAGAAAATATATTCAAAAAAGATTTCTTCATAGTGCTTCTCTTTCAATAGTTTTGGAGTCCTTTTATTGTTGTTCTTTGAAAGAAAAGCTGAAACTTGAGTTGCGTAATTACAGCTTTACAAAATAAATCCTCTATTTTGAGGTTTTTAGTGGCGATTTCTTCTTACCACTATTAGAATAATGGCAACAGAACATAGCTGCAGGTGACGATGTAAAAAGATACCAAACGAGAATGTAATAAGGCTTTTCCATTTTTAGAAAATGTGATTATATGCATTATCTCCAGTGCAGATTTTTCTTTTTCTGTAAATATAATTCCTGGAAGCGCTTGCTTTATAGAAGGACTATAAAGTGGCTCAGTTTGAGCTTCTCTATCATACCTGATTTAAGCGAATTAGGAAACATTGTACATCAACAACATCTATAGGATTATGTGCAGTGGGCAAAATATACTTCAACTGTTGCAAATATGTTTAGGATTTTGCTGCCACAAATACTCTAATGTTTAGAATTACCGCCTTTTGAGATATATATTAAAATAGGCACTTTTATGTATTGTAAAATAATTTGTAATTTAATCTTCAGAATTTAAAAAAGCAATGAAAACATTTCCCAAAAGTAGATTTATTCTGAAATTAAAGTCCACTCAAGCAAATCGCCCAATTTCAATGTCATTAATATGTATCTATAGTATTTCATATATGAGAAACCTTAATTATTCTCTTTCTCCTTTGTTACATTGTAAAGTAAATGGGTTACTATTCCCAGTTTAAGTTTTACTTTAATATCTGGACCTCACTCTATTACATACTGATTATGACATTCATAGTTATCAAATCTAAAACACTCCAGTTGGCTGACAGTGTGTGCTGGTTAATCATGATTGTCAACTGGAGTGGATTAAGAGATGCCCAGAGACGTGATTAGATTTTGATTAGGTTGGATTTTTGCGATTTGAATGGACATTGGTCATTGACATGTTCTTAGATGAAAAAGGTTTTAGGCGGTACACCTGGTTGGAGGAGGTAACTAATCGGGAGAGTGTCTTTAAAGGTTTAACGTTCCTTGGGCTCTCTCTCTTTCTACCTCTTGTTTGCCATGAGATGAGCAGCTTCTTTCTACCATGCCCTTCTACCATGATGTTTATGGCCTTGCCATAGGTCTTAGAGGACTGGAATCAGCTTACCACGGACTGAAATCCCTGAAACAATGAGCCAAAATAAAGCTAACTTTCTTTCTTCCTCTTCCTCTTGTCCTTCTTCTTCGTCTTCTTCTTTGGTACTGGGGATCAAACTCACGACTTTGTGTTTTCCAGGTAGGCACTTGTGCCACTGAGCTATATCCCTGGCATCTTCTTTTAAATTAATTATTCCTTCTTTGGCATATGTTCAAAGCAACCAAAAACCTTCACTAATAAAACCATGCAAGGAAATCTGGAGTATTAGAGATATATTAACACCACAGTAAATTTGTGAAATGGTTGATTTTATGCATCATGGAACATGAAACACAGACACTTGGTGAAACATTAATTTAGATGTCTCTGTGAGTGTGTGCTGGAATGAGATTAACATTCAGTTTGTGGACTGTGAATAAGTTGATTCCCCTCCATTATATATGTTGGTCCCATACATTCTGAATGTAATGAAAGATTTACTTCGGGTAAGAGGAAATTCAGGCACACGGTCTGTGCATTTAGACTCCAACATGAGCTGTTTGATTAGTTTCCACTCTGCCATGCTGCCTGCAGATTTGGGGCTTGCCACTCCCTGTCATCAAGTGAATCAGTTAAAAAAATGTATATATATATATATCTCCTATAGGTTCTTTTTCTAATTGAAAGATATAAACCCATCAAACACCTACAAAATAGAAGTAAAGCTTCAAATGAGGAATCCTTACACAAGAGAGTTATATAATACCCCATTTCTGTATAATAATCTAAACCTCGACTATTAATTTAAATTTAATAATATGTTATTTTTAAGAAAAATGGGGTCCTTGATGAGTAGCAACCCATAAAATTTACTTATTATAATTCCACTATTCACGAAATAACTTTTTAAGTGGAAGAACAAGAAATTAGATCGCTGCCGTGTTGTTGAATCCCAAAGCTGCAAGACTAACACAGGGAAGCACTTATCCTGTGCCTGCCAACTGCGACTTCATTTGCTTCCATTTATGTGTGGACATCACTTTGCCATCAGAGAAAATGCACTGTCGTGTTAGTGCCATGTGTTGGTTATGAGTATCCATTCTGGAGGCTCCCTGGCAGAGAGGTCAGGTAAGGTCTCAAACACTCAGATTCCTCATCTGCAAATTAAAATCAAAATGACCTACACCACAGTGGCAACATAACACTGATGCATGGGAGGTCCCACTCACAGCACGGAGTAGGACTGCAATCTCTGCTTCTAGTCCTTTTTATGATGTATCTCCACTATTCCACAGATCAATCAGTTCGGTCCTTTTTTTCTAATCCATTACTCAATAACTATTGACAATAGCTCCCCATTATTATGTATTTACGGTACATGGTGAGAATTTCTCAGTTTCTCACAACATCACTTTGCAGCAGATAATAAGGACACCATTTTTGGATGAGGTACCCGAAACGCTGAGAATTGCTGCTTTGAAGATCACACACCAGCCCTTAGCAATAGAGAGAGCATTTGATTCAAATTTAAATCAAAACTGTGCCTTTTGTTTTGCAACTTACTGTCACTGCCTATTAGGTAATTGATTACAGGCATTTGTTCGTTGAGAAATCACATTCACTTGCCAACAATGGCAATGTTCGGTCCTTTTATTCCTTTTTCATGCTGCTTGATGATCCGGTACTGTCACACTCTGGGAGCTTGAAGTCTGACTGCTCTGACTTGTTCAACAGTGAGACAGAGTAAAAGGGAAGGCTATGAAAGTGTCTTCCCTGGTGGTTCCTTTGAAGAGGAAAATACACTACCTATCTATTGAGCTTAATTTTTAGATTCGTCGTGGTTGGATGAAATACAAACTCATCATGGACAGCATTTATCTTTTGATGCCTGTTTCCAAGAAGCCAGAGATAAACTGCACATTCTAAAGATCCTTCCAGCCTCATGAGATCGAAAATTTAACCAGATAAAGACCTGCTAAGACATTTCTCTAAAATTAAAAGAAAACACTTTTTATAAGTAATAAAAATGATAACAGTATATTTTGAAAATTGTTTTCATCTACAGTGTTAAATGTATCTGTAGACTTTTCATGAAACTCTTTCCAGCATGCACGTTACTCACAGCATCATCAGAAATTTTATGTAAAAGTAAACCTTGGCAGTGTTATGACAGCCTTAGATACCACTTCCAGCGTAGAGGATGTCCTCCACTAGGAAACAGCTTTCTAATTTAAGAGAGTGAAACATTCCATTTCTAGACATGCCTAACAATACGATCATTAATATTCCATCAGTATCCTCTGCCTTAACTCTGGAAACAATGTTCTGGAGTCCATGGACTGATTTTTGTAAGTGACAGATCTGTTATTCTCAAATACAGAATTTTGTGACCAAGTTACACGTGAATGACCCTATTATCATTTGTGAGACAAGACTGTAACATTCTTGCAAATCCAGGATAATATTGCTCCTTTTTAAAGCGAACAACTTCAGTGGGCAATATTTCTGTCCTTTTACTTTGTAAAATGATTTTACACTTTTAAGGGAAAGTAATCATGGCATCGCCTCAAGTGTCACATCAGGTACATCCAAATGGCAAATGAATGTCATTATAGTGCCCATTAGGGAGCTCACTTTGATTAAAGAGGGCGTCCGTGCCCACAGACAGCTGCTGTCATAGGGTTCCGAGCTGAAGCAACATCCTGTCTCTGGCTGAGGGACAAGGGAGGGCTTGTACTATAGCAGAGAGACACAGACTCGCTAATCTTTGGAGAGAAATAGACTTAGATACAGAAACAGAGCATGAAATGCAAAACCAAACAAACGAAGAGCGAAAGAATTTGTGATTTCATTGGGAGATTTTAAAACAAATCCATTTCTAGGCCCTAGAAATACAGAAGTTCAGGGTATTGCCTCCACTGTACCGAGAGGGTATGAAATGTTACCTCGTTTCCCACTGGCAAAAAAACCAACTCGTCAAAGGGCGGTCACAGCCCCATTTCATATCATCAGCCTGTTGAGTGTTAAAAGGGCTTTATCTCAAAACAAAACAGGCCCTGAAACATAAGTTCCATTCTGTTCTTACAATAAGCAGTCGATAATCATCAAGGGTAGAAAACACTCAGGATCATTTTAAAGACCGAAAGAAGAGAAAGTAGGCTCATTAGTCAGACCCAAAGCCACCCCAAAGCAAAGACTTTGGAATATAAATTTTCGTTGAGCATTTGAAAAATTTGAAATTGGCCTCTTTTCACACCTCATTGTTTTTCTAATTGAAAAGACAAGTAAGACAGTAGATTCATTAGGATCTATTAGGAGCAGAATCACTCCATTAATTCAATATTTCCTTGAAACCTTAAAACATCTAATTGACAGGAAATGCAAAGTTGAAAATCAGTGATGTGATTCTATGATAGGGATAGTAAGCAGTTTCTCCTTATATTTGTTTCAATTTCCACCTAATGTCAGGCTATCTTTCTTTTCCTTGAACAGGGCTTGGGAGAGACAAGAGAGGCTCGCGATGTTCTCATTGCCGAGTGCCATATGCAGTTTCCGCCCTTACCAGAGGGAATGAATGTAGGTTAAGGGGACAGATTCAGTATTTTTAAAAATTACCTGCCATGTATTTTTTTCCCCAAATGTCAGGTGGAAGCCTCCATTAGAAGTGTATCATTAATCAAACTAATGAGAAATGTGAATGCCGCCATTTCTTAACAAAGACATAATTCTCAGTGGGGAAGGAATAGAACAGAAGAATTTTATGGAGCAGACCTTCCTGGCCACTGGTATTTGAATACACTGCAATATACAAATCAGGGCCTCCTGATCTTTACCATAGTTTAATGTTCCCTAAAGGAGAGGGTCATATTACAAACAAAATCAATTTTAATTATGGTTAGGAAAAACAACATAACACAATCTTAATGATACAATAAACCTTCCTGGTGATTATTTTAGTTTTCAAGAGGGTGCTAAAGAGAGGAATTTTGTGCAGCTAACTATGATCCTGAAATCAGTGCTAACAAAGGGAACTATCCTTCACTTTTGATACATATTAAAACCACTGAGTTCTCTTGCCATAAAGTTAAACTTACTAGACTAGCAAGGATGATATGAAATAATGATTTCATGTCTTAGCTCTAAATGAAAGAAGTTCTTTACTGGCCCCTTTCAATAACTCAAGATGAGTTTAATACAAGAAAAGAGCTGGAAGTGAAAGGAATAAAGGAAGTCACATCACTAACCGTGACTAACCTTGGCACAAACCACGGACAGAGATTTTCTTGATCAGCCGGACATCATGGTGAACATCTTTGAACAGGCCTTCTAGGTATATATGCATGATATATTCACAAAACTGCCTTCTACAAAAGTTTGCATTTGCAGCCAGAAATGATTTTACTTTTATTTTTAGAGGTTTTGAAAGTATCTATTACATTTTTTTTCTTAATACAAGTCAATTTGAATTCAAGCCAGATAGTGATTTTGTGTTAAGGATAATCTACAACGGTTCTTTTTTCTAGCCAATCAGTAAAATCACTAAATTTCTCTAGAAAATGTTCTTAATGTATAATGACTTACCTCATTTTAGTTGTAGAGCATGCAGTCATATAAAGGCTTTTCTGTGTGAATTTCAACATAACAATCGGAGAGGGTAACAATTTTTATCTAAAATTTTAATAATTACTTCTAGAGTTTCAGATACCTGCACATAATATATAACATGGTAAACAAAGCCATATTTTATATGAAAAAGCAAGCATAAATACTAATCAGTTTAATAAATAATTGAATTTATAATATTATTATGCTTGTAAAATCAGAATGAGGAAAAAAGAGGAGAAATCATGAGAAAAGAAATAAAGTCTAATAAAAAAATTTCTCTAATTCTGAGGAAATCAGGCCTCCTCAAGAGAGCACCAAAATTAAGTAGGGACATCACAAAAAAGCACTAGTGAATAGTAGTATTTACTGTGCATTTAATATTTACCAAGCTCTGTTCTAAACACTTAACAACCAACCAGATTTTCACAATGGTACTAGGAATAAGTACTCTTGGTATCCCCTCTGTTAAGCAAATGAGAAAACTGTGATGGAAAGAGAATAAGCTGACCCAGTCTACACAACAGTAAGGGAACAGAACCAGGTTCAAGTCATCTGCCACCTGTGCCTTGGTTCTTACTCTTCTAACTGGGAAGGGAAATGCAGAAATGCTATTTGTAACTTCTCTAGGGCTGTATTTGGAAGTTTAACTGAATGTAAAGAAATCTTGCCCTGTGTCCCCCAGCTCACCAAAGTTCTTCTCATAGAGGTGTTTTAAACAGATTTTTTTTGCAGTACCAAGCATCATGGAGTACTACTAGCCACGTTTATCTAATATGACAACAGGCCTTAGATACGGACACGATTATCTCCTCTGTTCTTCAAACCTATAAAGATAAGCACAGGCATTCATGAGTGGACTCACCCACACAAGAGGGTGGACTATGTAAGTTAAAAGATTGTCAGTGTGATTTTAGGGGTATATTTTCCATGAGAAAAACTTCAGTAAGTTATGAAGCTAGTTACTGGCCACTTCCTATCTTCTTTTCTGTTTGTCACTTTATAGTCTCATGGTACCCTACTCTTCTGCAGATCCCAGCAATTCTACACAGATGAACTACTCATCACTCTTCTTTACCCTACATATATTGTGTTACTTTGTCCATTCTGCTGTCACAAAATATCTTAGTAACTTGAAAACAATAGAAATTTATTTCTCACCAATTTGGATCCTGAGATTTCCAAGATCTGCATACTGGCAGTTTGCATGTCTGATGAGAGATCATTTTCTCATGGATGGTGCCTTCTCTCCCCAGGGTAAGAGGGACCAATGAGCTCAGCTGGGTTACTTTGAAGGGCACCAACTCATATGTGGGCAAATCCTTATTCTCCAATCACCTTCTAGAGCACTTTCCTCTTAGTACTATTGCTTTAGGGAATGAGGCTCAACACATGACGTTTAGGGAGATACAAACATTCAAACTACATTATGCCTCTAGACACATGTCATCTAATGCTTTCTTCTGACATTAAACCCTACCCCCAGAAAATACACTCCTCTTCCTTTTTTCATAGTCCTACACCCATGCACCATTATTATCATCAAGCAAGATCCTTCAGCCCTTAGTATAGACTGAGGTCTAGAACATTTTAATACTGCAAGGGACAAGACTGTGACTGTGTTACATGTGTTTGGATTGCTAGTGAGAATTTCTTTGTGATTTATTATTTTCATTTTTTAACTAAGAAAATATACATATATTGTTGTTGTTGTTGTTGTTGTTGTTGTTGTGGTTTGCCATGTGATGTTTTTATACATCTCTATATTGCATGCATTGATTGGCTAACCCAAGCTACTTAATGTATCAATTACTTCCCATGTGGATCATATTCCTGTGTGTTATGGAATGAGAACACTTAGCAGAGAATTTCTTAATTGTAGTGCAAAATAAACTCCTACACAGTCCAGTTGGCATATCTTCTGCCATATGAATCAGAATTCTTATTAATGAATTGATATTTATATATCTGTATGTTATTTATCTCATTTATTTTGAAGCAGAGCTATAAGGAATTATTTCTGACTGCTTATGGTTTTGATTTTATCTTTAATGCTTTTATTTTTCTTGTTGACATGAAAAGAGCAGTGAAGTGGGTAAGATTTGGCTTCACACGATGCATTTGGAAGCTCCACTGTAGGTACCTAGAAATAGTGTAGCTTATCATCCGGGGTGCCCGAGTTGCCTACGAAGACTCAAACACTGGTTTTTGAAAAGTTCCTCAGTGAGGTACACTTGAAAACAAGCCCAATGCTGAAACACACAGGGCTGGGAATCCCTTGATTGCTAAGGATACAGTTTAAAGTCACTTTGTTCAAGATTTGGGAGAGCGTGGCCCGATCTTACTACCCATCCCTGAAGGTTTAAGGAGAGCGTCTGTCTCCTGTGGACCTTAGAAATGCTGTGCTGGCCTATTTGTGGAGAGAAGAGAGATTTTCTAACAGATCGCTTTGGCTATCTGCATGACAGCAAAGGATCATTTTGGCAGGAAACCACACAACACAGCAGGGTACTCTGGTTTGAACAAAATGTTTTTATGCAATGTGTTACCAGGGGAATTGCTTTGCATGTTGACATTACCGCCCACACACACAAGCCCCAGCTGATTTCCTGACCAAATGAGTTTTTACTTCCTGCTATTTTACAAATATATCCTGGGTCTCATTTCTAAATAATTTAATGAACCGTTGTTATGGATTATACTGACCTAAGGTTTTCAAACACTGCCAGCAAGAGGTGGGTTGGAAAATTCAGACACATATTCTTTAAAAATATTTTATATTTAATTAATGTTTTTACAACATTTAGATATAACACATTCCTTGTATTCGGAAATGAAATCTTTTAATTCATATATAATTTATTAATTTCATTCAACACAATTTATCAAGCTCTAATTTTGTGTAAGTGCTGGATATGATCACCAAAACGCTGATGTGCTTTTTGCCTAAATTCCCAGGACTCTGAGTGGCTGAGGCAAGGATTTCACAAGTTCGACTCCAACCTGGGCAACTTAGTGACATAACAAGACCATGTCTCAAAATTTAAAAATGAAAGAGAGCACTTGGAAGGCAGCTAAGTGTGAAGGCTGCGGGTTCAGTCTCCATTACCATAAGAAAAATAAGGTAAGGCCTGTATGCAGGTTTTAAGGCAAATTAGACTAGTGGAGTACAGAAAAAGTAGCATGGTAGTTCAGCGGAAAAAGAAATTATTTTCGAGGATGAAGGACAAGAGAATGACTATAGGAAAGCAGCACCTAAGATGGATTTTAAAATTAGCTCTATTTACTTGTTTGATTATTTATTTGGTATATTATAATGTACGCAAAGATAGCAATCTCTGGATTTAAGCTGTATGGATTCATATTCTCAGTCTAGGTATTAGCATTTTGTGACGTTAGACAAGTCAGGTAGTTCACCTTCTCGCTTTGTAAAACTAAAATGAATGTAGTTCCTTTCTCATATTTCTTACCGTGCATGCATCTGGGGAAAGGCATGGAAAGGTTTAATGGAGATGAATTTTAGAATCAGACAGTGTCATATTTTAATCATAAAACTCACAACTACTATGTAGATACTGTCAGAATTTTCTATCACTTTTTCATCGTTTAAATAGGTTTAATAATTTCTCCCCCATTGAATTGCTATACGGAATAAATATCAGGTGTGGCCCTCAAGAAAAGTGGGCAAATCTGGGTGAGACGGTGCATGCCTATGAGCCCAGCACTGGATAAGGTGAGGCAGAAAAATAGCAAGTTCCAGCTGACAAGAGGCAACTTAGTGACATCTTGTTTCAAAATAAAAAACTAAAAGGAGCTCAGGATGCAGCTCAGTGGTAGAGCGCCTTGGATTTGACCCTCAGTGTGAAAAATAAGGCACAGCATTACTGTTGTTAATAATAATAATAAAACACTAAAAATACATATTAGGGCTAGATGATTCAGACCTCAAACTCTAGGCAACATAAAATGGTAAATCTCTATAGGCCTGATTTCACAATTTGACAGGCTGCCATCTACATTCAGTACAAGACATGTAAAAACTGCTAATGCAGATGTAATTTCTTTGGCCCAACAGTATTTTCAAAATTAGGACATATAAAGTCTTTCCCCCCTCCCCCCAATAACCACTCTCTCTCTGTCTCTTTCCCTCCTTTCTTCCCCATCCCTGGAAACCCCTTATCTATTTCAGTCTCAAAGAATCAAATAAATAAATACTTTGAAGAAAATAAGCCTGTATTTTAATATAAAAACAATCAGTTAGAACTGTGCCTTCTAAACCTTACCCAAAATCTCTGCATGCCACCGTCTCTGCACTGTCTTCTAAATTCTACTTAGGTCAGTCAATTTTTTCACTATGTGGTCAAGTTAGACACTTGAGTTTTTTCTTTAATGAACAATGGTCACAACTGACTGTGAAGAAGGGTGGTTTGTATAGTTATTTTCAAATGTTTAACTTCTCCCCAATTTGTACATTCGATCATGGAAAAACAAGATTGGAGGCAAGAAAACATAAGGTTTTCGGAAGTATTATAAAAGGGTATCAAAAATGTCCAGGAAAAGAATCGATTAGAAAGTTTTTCTAAGGGAATAAGCCACAGGACTTTTCTAACTGATGGGGAAAGAAAATCAGTAATAATAATAATGATAATAATAGACACAATCATCAGGATAAAGACTAATCCTAATCTCTGAGTTTAATCTCAGAATTGTACAAAGATTATGCCCTCAGGAAATGGTTTTTAAATAAATTATAAGTAACATGTATACATTTTTTTCAATCTTTAGAATGTTGTCATTTTTCACAGTCCCTACTCAGAATTTTGCTACAACTAAAAGATAATGATTTGCTGCTTTCACATAGGCAGCTTAATGAATTCTCAGCTACAACTGTACTTGCCTTAATTACTCCTTGGGAAGTGGTCCTGACATGCTATATAGAAATTTAACGTGACTTCATGGAATGATAAATGTGAGATTTCCAATTACATTTAGAAATTTATTGAAAGATACATGTTGGTGTTGGAATTATGTATCCAGGGTAGAATTCCACCATATTATGCCTCTGTGTTGAAAATTTCAATTACTATGTAGCACACTAGCTATTTAATCCATTCAGAACAACTGAAAGGAGGCAAAAATGAGGAACTCAGACTAGAGAAAATTGAAAGCTAACTGGGCATAGTATCTTGTTTCTCTTTAGTTCATTCTTTTGTGTATCTGAATTTACAGGTGTTTTTTGTTCACAATAGCCAGATCTAGAAAGGGGTTATGACACAGTGGAAGAAAGCATCAATAAAGTTTGTTACTGGAAAGTAAAATCTCTTTACAAAGTCTCGCATGTTGTGTGTGATTCTGTTTAGACTGTTTACATGTTTGAGGCAGTCCTTGCTTTGATTGTTCTGATTGCTAGATGTGTGTTTTATCATAAACGTGGCCAGTTCAGAGCAAAATGGAGTGGTTGTGAGATGCGCAAAGAAAATCACTCAGCTTGAGAAGAAACTGGTGGTTTTCAACTTTCAGGGCAAAGGGCAGCGCAAAGCTGTTGGGAATTGCAGCTGAGACACTGTTGGTTTTGGTTTTCTGGTCTTCTGAGGATTTGAATTTTATTCAGCATGCCTTCTCTGAAGAGTCAACCTAATGTTCTATATCTCCACCTTTGCACATGTTGTTCCTTCTAGTTTGTCCGATTCTTTGTCAACCTGGCCAACTTCCAGTTATCCATTAAAACCTGTCCCAGAGCACTGCATCCTCTATGAAAATTTTCTTTAATCCTTTCCCCAGAAATGTGTGGGGCTACCTTTCATTTATTTCTATTTCTACATTTAGCATTCTGACTTGCTGACTTTAAATTACTTTCCCTGTGAGCTCTAGGATTACTTTCCCATCTGGGAGCTCTCATAGTTCAGGCCAAAATTTTTACTAATCTCTATATTTCCAAAATGTAATATAGTGCTTAGAATATGATAGACTCAATAAATGCATTTGATGTGATTATATTTGCTAATTCAAAAGTAGCATATTTTGATATATTTTTATTTTCTGGTACATAACCCGTGAGAATATTTCTAATACAGTATCAAATATTTTGAAATAAATTTTTGAGTAAAAAAGCATTCGATTAAATATCATAAATCTTCTGACCCATCCAGAGGCAATGAGAATTAGTTTAAGTATCAAAAATACACTTGTAATGGACAATGTTCATTGCAAACAATACCCAAATAACTCTGAAACATTCTAGAAAAACATAAGTACAATATGTAAGTCTTTGAGGTCACCTTGTTCTTGACCTAGGAGTTGTGATGCTTAAATTTAACACCCTCCATATTATCTTTAAATACTCCCCAATGAATACCAAGTTTAGGCATCAAAAAGTTCTATGAATCACTTTCCTTGCCCAAGATCCCTTTCATAAAATGTAACTCAGTTGTATATTTCCCCATATGCAATCTGTCAGGTCAAACTGCAACTGTTTCATTTTCTCTCAATAAACTCTAATCCCTAACCTGCCCAATTTCTTGCAAGGAACTGTGGCCATTAGAAAACAAAGCAACTTTTAGTCAATCGATATACAATTGCTGACAAACAATGTTTGTATAATCTCTGGTTTTCCCTGATAGACCTTGAAGAAACTTCATTTTTTAATTTTTTCACTTGCAAAGTTATTTGGAAGACTATTAATGTTTTCTTTCTCTTTCAAAATGAAAATGAATCTAGAGGCTCCCTTGGTCCTAGGAGAAAAAGTTCTTGATTTATGACGCAGAAATACCCAGCTCCACTCTGGAGGAAGCTATCATACCCATTTAACCTCTAAAAGAAATAGAAAATGTCCTTTGTAAGACAAGCATATTGGCATTTGGAAGATGTTGAAAATTAATTTAAAAGGATGCTTAGTTCAGAGTCCAGAATGTATTAAGAACAATAATCTTATGATTTTGATTATGCTTAATCATCTTCATGGTACAGTAAACCTAGTTTTGAATTATGAATTCTTAACAGAGTTTTAAAATTAACAATGCTCTCTTAAATTTGCATTACACTTTTTCAAGGTACTCAACGAATTTTAGAGGACACAGGTAACATTTATGCTACCATGAAAAACATCGTTGTTATAACAGATGATTGGGGTGGCAACGAGGTGATATTAATTCCACTAGGAAGTGACTGAATTTACAAAAATGCATTCTGAGTGCCTTGTGTTGGGAATTTCATGCTTAAATATATACTTTTGAACCATGATTCCAGTAAACAGATTGTGCATTCCAGTTTCCAATCATACCTCACGCCCCCTCTTTCTGCCCCCAATAGAGGTCTTTTACCATCTGTGTCTCCATACACTGCATCTGCTGCACATGGTGCATTTCTACTTTCACCCCTATAAGTCTTCATGGCTCTCATTAAAGGTGGTGGGGGGAAGACTGGTATTCATAGTGTCCACATTCAAAATATAGAGGCTAAAATAAGAAAAAAATAGGATCTATTTTCAAGGACCACTTGTTCTTGTAAAAAGTGAGCTGTTTCCCAAGAAAGGGCCCTGCCAGGTAATGTGTACATAAAAATATACAATTTCATAATGAATTTAATAATACTCAGTGATTACAAAGGGCAACCTCTGTTGGTGAGGTGACATCAGATAAAAATATTGGAAGGAAGGAATTCTCAGAGCAAGACCATGATCCCAGATGAGGTGTGGTACTGCTTATCCATTGATTTCATTCATTTCCTCCAGGTATTAATTCATATAACAAATGCATTCTTGACAATGTTCCAGATACAGTGATTAGGAAGACATAGTTCCTTATTTAAAAGAATTCACAGTCTAATAAACTCATATTGTGGAGATGGAAAGGTTTGCAACTAACAATTCCTTACTTAGGAAGAGAAACGTGAAGAAAGTTTTCAAAAAGAAACTGAAGCAATAGCGCTATAAAAAGAACTCCAGACCTGTTTATAAATATGTATCTATCTTTGTCTGTGGTAACATTCATTGTCTGTTGGTATGTTTCTTGTATAAAAATTCAAATCCAAAGTCTTAGCTTAAATGCTGACACCTCAACAAGAAATGCGGAATCTATGGCAAGTTTCCAGTGTGTTGCAGGTCATTTTACTGGGATCCGCTGGCATATGGTACGCGCTATTGGGAGTTATTTAAGCACACACGATTTTGTGTATGATTTTTATGGCATAATGGGAGTAACAGGAGCCCTGGAGTCAGAAAAGTTAAATTTCCAATCTCAGTCCTGTATTTATTGGCCCTTTGACATTCAGTAAGTTCCTCAGATTTAGTTTCCTTATCTCTAAAATGGAAAGAGCCAATGGGATAGCCTAGGGGTGAACTGCAAACAGGAAAAGTGTGAAGCAAATGGCAGCCGGTTAGGGATTCTTTCGTCTTACAGTCCCTGTGGTTATAAAAGTTCAATATTAAATTTGAATGCAATATAGCATTCACTGATGTCAAAGGGAACACAGGTGCTAAAAATGTCCTGTGTTAAAACCCCACCATTGCTTGTAATACTTGTTCTAAAAACTGTCATTTAATTTTACTGACCCACAGTTTTCTTCCCTAAAAATTCTCTGACTTGCAAGCTACCTTGGTTTCATTAAAGAATTTATGTTGAAGCTTTATGAATTGTAAAGCAATATAAGCATATATGGTGGAATTACTTAATTATGATACATTAATTCTATCCAGTTCAGCTTCAACGAACTATATATTCTCCCTCTAGCTCCAATACTTAAAAAATTCTATGCCGCCTGGTAATTTCTAGAGGATCTAACTGATGAAGTTTTTAAAGACCTGCTGCATAAAGCCTTTCTTCTTTCCTTCTTGCAGAGCTAAAGAATTTTGCATTTCCCTTTCCTCAGGGTATTCTCCAGGGCATTGAATTTTGCCGGCTTTGCTTTTCCCTCCCTCTGTAATGCCAAGTGCTGTAATTTGGCTTTCACTTTCTTTTGTCCTAATTTCCATTTCTTCTAAACGTATTTTCCCTCGTGTTCTATTGAAGTGGGATCCTCAGTGGTCACTCTGCAGCAGCACAAACACTTCTTTGAATAGTCGGCCTCCCATATCACCAGCCCAGAGAGCTCCGATTGAGACGTCCCTCTCTCACACTTACCGAAGCTCACAGAGGAATCTGATCTTCCTACTTTGCCTTCTTTTGAAGTAATCATTTCTAAAACTCAGGGCTCTCTTGCTCAGAATGCAGCTTCCAGCTATTCTTGTAGGTGAGTTTCAAAAGCTGTGATGGCTTCTACAGGAGATGAAACGGAGCCTACAGAGCAACGTGTTCATGGAGCCATCTCGGACTCATCGTGTCAAACCTGAGCTTCATGGGTTTTAATGGAAAATTATTACAGTGCAACCTTGCTAATTCCTGTGATGGAGGAGCCTGTTTTAAATCGCCAAATTTCTGAAGAAAGGAAGGAACGATGGAAGGAAGGAATCTAAAGGAATTTAGCTGATATTTCAGCCTTTTCAGGCTGCCTGCAGATACATACACAATGGGATATTCAGATCACAAGCTCCTTATGGTCAACAAATGAACAAACAAAAGCATTTTTAAATCCTTGCAAAACCTGATGTTTAGCCCAGGATGATGATGATGATGACATGTATGTGTGCATGTGTGTGTAAGAAAAAGATACACAGGGCCAGGGATCTAGCTCAGTGGCCTAAGCGCCTGCCTGGCAAGCGCAAGGTCGTGAGTTCAATCCCCGGTGCCGCAAAAAAAATAAAATAAAAAAAGATAATAATAACTACATTAAAATACATATTCCCTTACACTTAAAAAACCATAACTTAGTTATAAATCAGATCTCTATCTGCTCTCTTTGTAGGTGAAAATTCTCACCTTTTTTTTTTTTTAGTGAAAAATGCGGCCACTACATAGCCAATCTTGTGGTGGGTTCCTGTCCACACTTAGGGGAAGGGCCCTTCTTCCAGCCTCTGGCCTTGTTCCCCAACAGAATAGTCTCAACTCAGCAGTGGGAGAAATTCCTCTTATTGTGGGAGTTATATGTCGTTGGGTCAAGAATGTTTCAGCCACTTCGCAACTGACCGAGCACATAAGCCAAAGAGCTCACAATGGTCTCCAGGCAGGGCTCTTTGTGATGACTTGGTCCTTTCCTTTCCCATTCCTTGGTCACCTACTTCACGCTCCCTCATTCACTCTGTTCCAGCCGAGGCCTTGCTATTGTTCACTCAACACTCCAAGCACTGTCCCGTCCCACGGCCTGTGACCTTGCTGTCCCATTGGTTTGGGGGGCTCTTTAAGAGACTGGCTCTCTCATATCGCTGGTTTACACAGGTGTTAATTCTCACTGACTTAGCCCCTCTGAAAAGCATGCCCTGTTCCCTTTCCTCTTCTGGAACGTATTTTTATTATACTTTACTAGCATCTAACCCAGGAGTCAGCAGACCTTTTTTTTTTTTTTGCAGCACCAGGGATTGAACTCACGACCTTGTGCTTGCCGGGCAGGCACTTAGACCGCTGAGCTAGATCCCCAGCCCTATCAGCAGACCTTTTCTGAACAGATGCTGACCATCTATTTTCTGGTGGATCATTTCAATATTGCTTTGAAGCACTGAAGCCTTCAGTAAACAACAGGTAAGTGAAATACATGATCGCGTGCCAGTAAACATGGATTTATGAAAGCAAGTGGTAGGGAAGATTTGGTCCATGGATTAAATTTGCCGATCCTAAGATATTATGTATTTTACTCATTTCACTTACCGTGGGTTTCTGGACACATTTAGGATTATAAACACCATCGTGCAAGGGTTTGCGTCACTACTTTTCACTATGGCCTTCCACAGCACCCGGAACTTAGGTAGTAATGTTCAAAAACTCAGTTGTTCAATAAAAGTCTCTCATTTCTTCATCAAAATCTCCAGGTGACAGCTCACATTGCTGAACGAGGACAGGAGAAGAGGCGAGCCTCTCCTCACACCCTCTCACTTCCCTTGGAAAATAACCAAGGACCATCTGCCATTCTCAGGATGGTTAATAATGAAAGCAGCATTGCCCGCAGTCTGTTTCTAGATTCTTACTGCTCTGCAAATAAGACTGAGGTTCTCTCCCAAATTCTGTCATCCCGAGTCACACATGACATTGTTATCCTTAC
>RJWT010005529.1:0-30819 GCA_004365215.1 Cuniculus paca | reverse complement strand
GCCTGCCCTGCAAGCGCAAGGTCGTGAGTTCAATCCCTGGTGCCGCAAGAAAAAAAAAAACAAAAAACAACTATGAAAAAAAACTTTTCCTTAATATTGCTGCAGACAATATTAGAGTTAGCAGTTTTGGTCAACTGAGAAAAGTAGAGTTAACAAGGATATACATACCAAAAATTCATTAAATGAACTTTTAAAGCTACTTAAAATTGTAGAGAAAATAGAGCATGGAGCATAATAAGTTTTGTGAAATCTTTAATTCTTTTCTTACAAATTCATCCTGCAAATTGTTAGAATAGTCCAACTTAGTAAATTATTATATCGTTATTTTCTTTTTTTGGACTTGTTTAAAACTTGAACAAGTGTAAACTGACCAAGTGAGAGTATGAAAATTATCCTCCTTTATATAACTGCTATGAGCAAGACTTTCTTTTCAGTAAGATAGTAATGTTAATTTTATTTGGCTTAAATCATTTACTACTTGTAGATTGTCTCAGTCTCTTAATTAATATTGTCAGAAATTGTTCCTTGGTGAAGACTTATTTTTCAAGCTTTAGGAAATAAAGTGAATTTGGTGGTATATAAAGGAAATCTCAGCCAGTATCTCAGTTTTATTTGTGGACTTTGGTTAGTCTATGATCTGAGATGATTTTTTTCTGAGTTGACTTTTTAGGTTCCACGTGTACCAATGCATACACTTGCCATGGTTGTACCTCCCCAGGAACCCGACAGAACTTCACAGGAGTACTCCCCTGCCCTTATAGGCGTACAAAAAGGTTAGTTGTTGAATAATTTGCCTTAAAATTGGTATTTTTTTCACCTAACTAAAAAAAAACTAAAACTGTAATTTAAATTTAATAGTTCACAGCTACTATGTAGCTGTAGTTGTAGATAATTCTGACAAATACAAATACTTTTACAGACTAAAGACATGAATGCTAGAAAAAATAATTTTTTTGTTAATGTACTGTTAGATATAGTTTTCAGCTGGCACAGATGTAAATACTTAAGCAAACCACATTTTCTATTATATTAAAGTAGAAAATTTTATCATGATTTTCTTCTTTTTAGCTAAACAGCATAATAAGAATGAAATGTATGTTTGCTGTATAATTAAATCTTTATAGGATCAATTCAATAAATGAAAAGTTTCTGAATTACATTCAGTTTCATTTATGTAATATTGGAGTATAGTGAGTTAACGTCTGTCAAATGTGAAACTGGACAAACGGTAATCAAAATGTATATAAACAAGACCCAAATGACTATTAAAGTTATAAACTAAGTAACGCGCTAGAGTTTATGAGCTCTGGCTTTTTTCTGATGTGTTTTCATTGGTAGATACAAAGTACCTTCAACTGATAATCATGCATAGTTGTAATATCTGAGTTCTGTGAAATAAAGAAAATAGGTAATTTGTAGGATTTTTAAAAGCTATGTAAGGATTGGGGTGTAGCTCAGTTGCCTATACACACGAGGCTCTGGGTTCCATTTCCTAGCATCCCTCCTCAAAAAAAAAAGCTAACCTAAAATATTTATGAACATACCAAAAAATTTTATGAATTTGTATGATAATCAAATTATAGATTATTGAAACCACAATGAGATGTGTAAATGTATGTGAATATCTAGTATTATGGCTAGGCACAAACAGAAGCTATTTTCTAATTATACCACCTTAAATAATTTAAAGTGTTTAGGGCCTTCACTAAGGATTACTTAAGTTCAAGGATGAAATATCTGTAGTCTATTTCAGAGATAAAATATCTGTTCTTCCTCTCACTCCCCAAGTTCTTGCTATGTAGTCAGGCTGGGCTTGATCTCACTGTGTAGCCCAGTCTGGCCTTGAACTTGTGGCAGTTCTCCCGTCTAAGCCTCCCAAATACTGGGGTTATATGTGTGTATCATCACACACAATTTGTAGTCTATTTGATTTAAGCTAATTCTTTAAGTTTTCCCTGTCACCCCCATCTCCCTATTCAAACTTTCCCTGCCTTTCTTTTTTTTTTTTTTTTGATGTTTTCTTTGGTTAAACCCCATAGAAGACTATAGTAACATTGGCTGGGAAAATTCAGTCCTAATGAAAAATCACTTTTTAAAAAATTAATACACGCTAACATGGTGGCACATGTCTCTAATCTCAGCATTCTGGGAGACTGAGAGAGAAGGATTGTGAGTTCAAGCCTAACCTGAGCGAGTCAGCAAGATCCTGTCTCAAAAGATAAAGAATGGCAGGGAATGTAAGTCAGTGTGAAGGCCCTGGGTTCAGTTCCCAGTACAGTATTGCCAAAAAATTTTTTTCTAATTAATTGATTCTCACAAAATAAGAAACAAGCTAAACAGGATATGTGCAGAGAGGAAAGAAAACATTTTCAACTTAGATTTAGTATGTCAGCAAGTGTTAGTGATGTTTAACACTGTAATCATATTTTTGTTTACTGAATGAACTACTTTATTGTATAGTACTTATTTCTTTGCTTTGATGTTTTATTATTTACTGAAAAGTATAAAAATGAATTAACCTTCTAAGGGAGCTGTCATTTTATTAAATTCTTAGGGAAGGAAAAAAATTAATATTTGTATCTGTGCACTTCCTGTTGTTGGTTACCTACCAGTTAGTTCTACAGGATCAAAATGTGTTCAGACACACAGCAAGAATGCATGTTACTATGAATTAGGAAAAAAATCAGTTGATGGTATAAAAATACTTGCTGACTTATCAGGATAGTCAGAAAAGCCTATCTTAAAGATTACTATTTTTTCTCCTTAAAGCTGCTTTTTTTCCTTAAAGTTTCTCTTTTATGTCTCTAGAAAAGTTTTGAGTGTGAATTTGATGTTGACATTTTTGTTTTTCTTTCTTCTAAATCTGTATATTCTATGTAGCGTATATGATTATAGATAGATGAAGTACTAAATTCTTACTCTCTAGGACTCTTTCTAACAATTCTCTTTTCAAGTTATTACAACATTTTACTCCTATTTTTAATATTTTTATTTATATTCCCATCCTTTTGAAACACGTTCATGTACTTAAATCTTACCCAGGTGTTTGCTATATATATTCTACTCGGATATTCTTTTTCTTTTTCTTTTTCTTTTTCTTTTCGCCCCGCTTTGAGATAGGATTTCACTGAGTAGTCTACACTGCACTCACACTTGGTGTTCTTCCTAACTCAGCCTCTTAGATAGTTGAGATTATAGGCATGGAGCACCATGCATGGCTTCAGATATTCTTTCATGCCCCATATGTGCCATTTGTCTAGGCTCTATCCATGTGCATTTATATACTCCCTCATTTAAGCAGCTAATCTCATTGATCCGCTGTTGGTTTGGTGGCATCTAACAGATGCCTCAGTATCATCTCTATAAACAAAATATGAAATTGAGAATGATGTGCACAGTTTTCTAGCATTATTTAACTTTATTAACTATAGGTATAAATGTCCAGATGGAAAAGGTTATAAAAATAATGAAAACCTTTTGCCTTTTCAAAATCAATCTTATAAATACATTTGTTGATTAAAGACACTTTGTGTATCTAATTTATCTGCTGTATATAATTGGCTCTAAAGAAGATTCATGTAGCTCTTCTGCAAATTGTATAACAGAATTAATCTGCTCAAAGCATTTAAATTGATGTTGGGGGATGGCAGTACAACTCAGAGGTAGAGCGCTTGCCTACAATTGCATGCAGCCCTGGGTTTAATCCCTAGTAGCACAAAAACAAAAACAACTCAGGATAAAACACATCTTTTGTGTGTACTTGAAGCCCTCTTTAGAAGTAATTTCTAGGGGCTGGGAATATAGCTCAGCGGCACAGTGGCTGCCTGGCAAGTGCATGGCCCTAAGTTCTATTCCTGGTACCCCCATCCCGGCCCCAAAAGTAATTTTTTTTCTCTGAACTTCTACAGTATAGTACTCTATTGGAGTTTCCTTCTGGCTCATATCACTTGTTTTCATTTCCCTCCCCTAATTTCTAACGCTTCTCTCTTTTACAGCATTTATTCTATCTTATTTATCTTCATATTTCCCTACTCTCCCTATGGGCAATCACTCTAATGTGTTTGATGTACAAACTCTTTGTTCTTACAAGTTCTTAGAAAATGTTTATTGCTTAATGTGTGTTCTTAATATAAACCATGTTGTGCTGTAGATCCCATTTTATTTTTTTACTGTTCTTCACTGAGCACTCTTTAAGTTCTATCCATATGCCTTCCTCTAGACTGTTTATCCCTGCAGTGTTGTGCTTTACCCTGTGCTGCATATCCTTGTTTTACCTTGTTTATCCTTGTTTTACCTTCTTTTTCCCAGTGATGGTACCAGATTGCCATTAATTTCTTACCACCACGGACAATGCTGTGATAAATCCTTGTACTGTATATTTATAATTCTGTGTAAGAAGCTGGGCATGGTGCCACACGTTTGTAATCCTAGCACTCTGGGAGGAAAGGGAGCAGGACTGCAAATTAAAGCCTAGATTGGGCAATTTAGGGAGACCCTGTCTCAAAATAGAAAAATTTTATAAGACTGGGAGTATAGCTCAGTGCAGAAGCCCTGGGTTCAATCCCCAGTCTGTCTGTCTGTCTGTCTTTCTCTCTCTCTCTCACACACACACAGACACACACACACACATATCTGTATGAGCATTTTGTTGGACTGTTATCTATTATCTCCCCTCTTAGACTGTAAGCTCCTCAAGGGCAGGGTTTATGTTGCTCATCTCTGTATGTTCCACAGTGCCTTGTTTATAGAAGCAGTTATATTTGTTGGATAAACTAATGAGTACTGGGCTAAGAACACAGATTATTCTAAGGGCAGAAAGAAATTTTTAGAATTGATAAGAGACAATTGTAATTAACGAGGATGTTTAAAAAAACAAGTATTACAGAATGGTGAGAAACATTGAATACAGAAATATAAGTGTAAAGTAAAAATTAGATTAATATACTGCTCTGTATCCCAGAGTTGTTTACTGGAGTAGATAACTTGAAGTTCTTGTATTTATAGCAAATTGTTAGAATCATATAGAAAAATTATATATACACTGAATAAAGTTCAGTGTTCTTCTGTAAATTTTTCTAATCTCTAGTTTAGTCCCTTTTTTATGTAGCCGTATTTGTACAAATTTAACATATGCCCGAATTTAATAATATCTTTTTACATTTAACTGTTCTTAGTAAAAGAAGAAGGGTTGAATGAATCTGTTAGCATGTGGAACACAAATGATCTGATCTATCTTTGGACACTCTTGCTTAAAATGTTAAAAATCCCCAATTTGGGGATTTTTGAGACAAGTATTTAAACACAAAGGAAAAATTAGTCACTTCCAGCCCAGTGATTTTAGTTTTTTACTTTGACCAAAATAAATACTGTTTATTCAAACCAAAAACACATTTATCAGCTTATCAAAAGAGCAATTCTATTAGGATATATATATATATATATATATATATATATATATATATGGTACTACACTTACTATATTTATGTTATTTTAAATTTTGCTTCATCAACCCTGTTTACTATGGGAGACCTATTTGAGAATGATGCTCATAAACATAGGGCTAGAGACCGAGTATGGTGGTGTATGCCTGTAATCCCAGCACTTGGGAGGCTGAGGCAGAAAGATCCCTTAGAGTTCAAGGCCAGCCTGGGTTCTAGTGGGTTCAACGCCAGCCTGAACTGCATAGCAAGACCCTGTCTCAGAAACTAAAATAATAAACAAAACAAAAATGTAGGGTGCTGTATGATGATATAAGATTCAAGGGAACTGCAGATTAAGGTTTAAAGTTGATTACACAAAATCACATAAGGAAATATATAAACAAGTCTACATTCATCTGCAGATAATGTATTTTTTCCTTGGCCACTATTTTTCTGTTGCACAGTATACTGGTTATTTTAGACCCAAAAATGATAGGACTAAGCTCACTTCAATAATAAATGAAATAGTAAATACATGTTCAGTGAATTCCCTCACTGCATATCATGGTTTCTACTGAAAACTTTTTCTACTTTTTTTTTATTTGGAGAAAAAGTATGAGGTAAACATTAACAGCAACAAAAAAGTAATAAAGAAACCAAATTTTAAAAAATGAAATAGTGACTTTATATTTTTAAATTGTACTTTATGTGGTTGATGTGTGGCTTGGTGGTAGGATGCCTTCCTAACATACCCAAGGCTCTGTGGGTGCAGTCCCCAGCACACTCGACCAAAGACATAGCTAAATTGTTCCTTAGGGTGTCACCAATTAATGGATTTATGTATTTGTGTCTGACAGATTAGGTGTCTTACTTTCTGGTATCTAGTAATACTACCTATTGAAAATTTTTGTCATTAAATGAATCCTTGTGACACTCTCTGCTCTACTCAGTAATTGGTGTTGCTACAGCTTCTAGGATTAATTGGATGACATTATCTGATTTTTACCAAGCTGGCTTATTATTGACTTCAGGCCTTGTGTTAGTGCTTCAATGTGTGTCTAGGCAAGTCTGCTAACTCCCTTGTTACAGACACTCAGCCATTGACTGGGGAAGAACTGCTTTTTGTGCATTACTTTTATTCTTATATATTCCATATATATTCTGGGCTTGTAGTCTTTTTATTTTTTTATTTATTTTTTTATTTACTTTTTGCTTGTAGTCTTTTTATTCAGTTAAATAAATTACTCTTAGTAATTTTGTGCTGTAAGCTTCTGGCATACTGTTTGTTAACAACAAACAGTACCATTTCTATTTATTAATGTCCTCAAAATTCTAGTTTTAGTTTGGATCATTTTACTATTTGTAAGGATTTTAAATCTGTGAATGTCCAATGAGGTCATAATAGAATTACTAATCTGGTTAGTACTAATCCTAATTATAATTACATAGCAACTGTACAAGGATACTTTGAAATTAAAGAATATGTAAAGGAGAATCCAGTCTTGCAGAACTTTCCAATGTATTCTGCTAGTGTCATTGCATTTATTGCAAGACACGTCCTTGCTGTTCCAATGGACTTATACATTGTTATTTGTTACATTTTAGCCTGTTATTATTTCCCCATTTCTTGCCTGTTGATTATCAAGCACTTTAAACTAGTAAGTTGAAGCAAGGGTTCCTATAAGGTCTATGGCAATAATGAGAAATTTTACAAATCTAATGACTTTTGCTCTGAAACAATAGTCTTTGCCCACCACTTTGCTTACATAGAAATATAAAATTGAATATAAACAATAGACTTTGCCAAAGTTTACTTTTAAGGAAAAAGTCTCTGAAAGTAACTGTATTCACACTGGAACCATGGTTTTCTATCTTGTGATAATAAAATATTTTGCATGTCTGAACTGCCTGCACTGTTGAGATCTCCAGTTCTAGCTAACAGGAAGATGGATCTCTTATTTATTTATTTATTTATTTATTTATTTATTTATTTATTTAGTTTAGTGTGTCTGTCACTCTCTTTAGAGCATTCTAACATCTAAAGAGTAACTTCTATTTTAATTCGAAAATCATTTTCAATACATTAGATGATTTTATTTTTAAAATTCTCAAATTATACATGGTATTCATGTAAACTGTAATCCAAAAGAATGGGCAACTGTTATTTTACCTAGTTCTTTTTCATAGGTTTATTGTTATTTAATCTACATATCATACTACTAACTCATTTTAAATATACTATGTAATGAGTTAGTAAATTTACCCAGTTGTGTGACCATCACCAGCATTTAGATTTAGAACAATTCCATCACCCCAGAAAGATCTCTTGTACCTATTTGCAGTGGAGCTTCATTCTCACTGCTCATGACCCAAGGCAGTTAGTTACTCTTTCTCTGTCTCTATAGATTTACCTTTTCTCTATAGAGATGTAATTAGAATTGCAGTGTATGGAAGCCATTTGTGCTTGGCTTCTTTTACTTTGATGTTCTTGAGGTTCATCCGTGTCGTAGCGTGTGTTAGTAATTTGTCCTTCTTGTTACTGAATAGTCCTAGTTTATTTTATAAGCATGACTAAGCCCTGAATTTGCTTCAGAGTTGTATATCAAAAAAGTGTATTTCTTTCATTTCATGTCAAGATCATAGGACAATGAATATTGATAACAATTTTTCAGCCAACTTGCTATGAAGGGATAACTGAAATATGATTAATACATTAAAATAATATACATTTCCTTTGTATTTAATGTGCACTGTCAGTTTGAGTAATCCTATATGGGATTCTCTACTAAGAACATTCATTGATTCCCTCACTGAACTTAATTATCCTTGAGATACAAATTTCATATAGTGTTCAGGTATACAAGTGTTAGAGACCTGCTTAATGGAGAATTTTTAAAAGATAATATCTTGAGATAACCTAATTTCACATTGTATTTTAATACAAGAGAAACAGTTTGAAAACTTAAAGGTTTTTTTTCCCTACTTTGATCCTTAAGTTTGGTTCCTTTAGTTTCACAGTTAATGCTAAAAGAACAGTTGTTCTAAATAGACCGTGAAGCTAGCATTAACATTAATGTTATCCTCAACTATATTTTGAATTTGTGTTAGATTTGATATTCTTTAAAAAGTCCAGTCTAATTAGCAAAAAATTTTGAGATTCTCTTCTGTTTTTCTTTTCTCCTTACCCTTGTCTTTCCAAAATCCTTCTACCCTAAAAGTAGTTATTTGAAAAATTCACATTTCTTTTTTAAATTGACAACATCCTGCGTGAAACAGATGAAATAGTAGAGGCTAACACTGGTGTGACTCTGAAAATTCATTCTATGATATTAGTTATAATGGTTTGGGGAGGGAGGTCCATGTGTGTTGGGGAGGGGTGCTTTTTTTATATAGCATGGCACTTTTTCAAACATTTTTCATGTGCTTAGGTACATCCAAGCAGAAGTCCAGTTCCCTGCAGGTAGCAGATCAGGACCTACTGCCACCTTTTCACCCATACCAGCCTTTGGAGTGCATAGTAGAGGAGACTGAAGGCAAGCTGAATGAACTGGGACAAAGAATTAGTGCTATTGAAAAGGCACAGCTTAAGTCTTTGGAGTTAATTCAAGGTGAACCTCTGAACAAAGATAAGATAGAAGAACTTAAAAAGAACAGAGAAGAGCAAGTCCAGAAGAAGAAGAAAATACTGAAAGAACTGCAGAAAGTGGAAAGGCAGTTGCAGATGAAAACACAACAGCAATTTACCAAAGAATACTTGGAAACCAAAGGTCAGAAAGACACAGTGTCTCTACACCAGCAGTGCTCTCATACAGGAGTCTTCCCAGAAGGGGAAGAAGATGGTAGTCTTCCAGAGGATCACTTTTCAGAATTACCTCAGGTTGACACAATGTTATTTAAAGATAATGATGTTGATGATGAACAGCAGTCTTCACCATCGGCAGAGCAAATTGATTTTGTCCCAGTCCAGCCTTTATCACCTCCACAGTGTAACTTTTCCAGTGACTTAGGTTCTAATGGGACAAATTCTCTTGAACTGCAGAAAGTATCAGGTAATCAGCAAATTGTAGGACAGCCTCACATTGCTATTACTGGACATGATCAGGGGCTTTTAGTTCCAGAACCAGATGGACTAATGGTTGCAACTCCTGCCCAGACGCTTACCGACACTCTTGATGACCTGATAGCAGGTGGGTTAAGAAATATATCTGTAATAATTTCTCTTTAATCTGTGTGATCAACTTCTTTACACAACCTTCCAGAAACACAGACTTTGTACTTTTCCACTTTAGAACTATTTTGTAAAATTACTCATTTCTTGAGCTATTTTGGAAGTGAATTCAACTGAGCTCAACAGCACTAACCCAAAAAAAGTTTCTTCCTTTCTTTTTTTTTTTTTTGTCACATTTTGAAGGCAAAAAAAAAAAAAGTTGCCATATCTTTTATTTTAGACCTTTAATATAAAAGCCACCCTATATTGTGTCTTGAGTAGTAACTCTCAATGTACAATTTCTTTATAGGTTTCAGAGATATCTGTGTATGACTATACATAAAAGATTCCTGCTGGTGATTTTCATGTTTGGAAATCATTTTATATCATTTTATTTCACACTGCTTTTTATTTATAATTTTATCAGACCAATTTAACTATTTTTAACTAAATGAAATGTTCAGAGAAAACTAAGCATTCCATGTAGTAATATTTGTGGTTAGAAGATTAAATATAAATTATCATCACTTAGAGATTGGAATTTTTACATTAAACCTTGGTGAAAGCATACAGACACATCAGATAGCCCTCCTCTCTGTCTCTCTCTCTCTGTCTCTCTCTGTCTCTGTCTCTGTCTCTCTCTCTCTCTCTCTCACACACAGACACACACACACACAAAGAGAAAGAGAAAAAAACCCTGATAAAGTATATGTTTCTGTTTATTGTTGTATGGAAAATTACAAGTAGATATGAAATGAGGTGCACAAGTTTACTTTCCCTTTCATTGTCCTTGCAGCAGTGGGAAAACAGTGCAATTAATCATTTACCTTCCTAAAGATGGCTGGTGAATGTATCACCTCCATGAGAGCCCAGTTCAGAAATGCAGCCAGAATGGCTGTTGACAGTGGATGAAGACCAAGAACTAAGATGTAGCTGGAGTGATATTCAAAGGCAGGCCAGTCCTCTGTCTCTTGATTGCAACATTTTTTTTCCTTACTGTTGTCTGTTTCCTCATGTCATACTCTCCTCCTCCCATCCCGATTATGCTATCCCAGTTTCCTTTTTCTTTTGTGAGCCTTTTTAGTCTTCCTAATCATTACTGAATCTTTTAAAATGTGGAATAAGATTACTTAAGTCAGGAATTTTATTGGGCATGTATATAGCTTCCATTTGTTACAGAATTGTGATATTGCCTTGGAGGATCCTCTGTAATAGGTATAGCTGTGTAGAGGAATGTTTTGATTGTCATAAAGAAAATTAAAATGTTGGGGAATGTTTTAAAGAGTTAGACTCTTTATTGCTTAATTTGGATTTTTTTATTTCTCAGCACACAGCCACCTAACTCTAACTTTGTACTACTAGCATTGAAAAAACATTGTTAATAAACTCTTGTAGTTCATTTATAGTTCTAATTCATAATCTGGGGAAAAAAATATTGGAATGTGAAATACAATTATGAATCATAATGACCAAACTAGTGACCTTGGAATAACATTTTTAAGACTTGTGGTTCTGTAACTAGCCTTATGTTCCTAATTAATTACTAAGTTTGTAGTTATGAAACATATATTACTGGTCAAGACAGAACCTTTTTTATTTTTTTTCCGGCACCGGGGATTGAACTCACGACCTTGTGCATGCCAGGCAGGTGCTTAGGCCGCTGAGCTAGATCCCCGGCCTGACAGAACCTTTTTTAAAAAAATTAAAAATGCAGAGAGGCAGAGCACAGTGACACATGTAATCTTAGCTGCTCAGGAGTCTAAGGTAGGATCAAAAGTTAGGGATGTAGCCCAGTTTAGACAATTTAGCAAGACCCTATCTCAAAATTAAAAAAAATAAAAATAGAAAGGACTAGGAATATAGCTAAGTAGTAGAATGCATGCCTAGCATGTACATGGCCCTAGGTTCACTCCCCAGTACCACACAACTGTAGAAATAGATCAAAAGGAAATTTGTAGGTGTTAAACTCAATGGTAATAACTACTTATAGGAAAAGTGTTTATCTCACTAAAGTATTTGTTAAATGGTAATGGCCTTTCAACAAAGTTCTTATGAAACTTTAAAAAAATGAGCTTAGAAAATTTTTGAAATTATATGTAATGTTAATATGAACTAATAAAATTATGTTAAACATTAACACCACATTTTACAGTAGTCTCTCATTGATGAATTTTAGCATTTAAATCAGCCAAATGATTTAAAAATTAATTTCATATTAAAAATGTTCATCTTTATGAAAGTTATGTTTCAAATACATGGCAGTAATTGTATTTGTTCAAGATGATTTATCTCACTTAAAATTTAAAATAATTATTTTTTACAAATCTAAGTTTCTCTTAATTTTCTCAATTGAAGATGAAAGAAATTAGAAAAGATTAAGAACTAATTCAACCTTATAAAATGCAATAATACATTGATAGGATAATAGAGCAGGCCACAGATACCATTAATTTTACCTAAATTAAATTTAATTCTCATTCTTTACATTTCATAAAGGAGAGAATATATGTTAAAATTTTACTTTAGAAAATATATATAGTAGCAATAAAGCTTGCTGTTTTACCTTTGAAATATTTGTCATGATGAGTTGGTTGTACACATAATTCATGTCATGTCTTGATTAGCTGACTAACAGCCTTTTAATATGTAATCTTACAGACATCATGCTTGATGTAGTCCTAAATAGAACATATTATAGTTTCTCTTGATTAGGTACATGGTTTCTCAAGTTGTTTTCTTTTGAAAGTGTGTGTTGGATTTTTACTAGTTACCATAGTAGCAAAAGTTTATATGCCTAGAAATTAAAATGATTAGTTTTAACTGAAAATAGTTTTGACCATTGAGCAGTTCTAGAAAATTTTCATTCTTAATATATAAATAAAATTGGTTAAATATCAACTAATATCAATTTCTTTACATTTATTGAGCATTTATGGACCAAGTGCTGTCCTAAATGCTTTATGTTACATTATCTCACAGGCTATTTGTAATTCTCCTAATAAATAGGTCCTTTTTCCTTCTATTTTCCTATTTAAAAAAGCTTAGGAAAATTAAGTTGCTAGTAATTGCTAAGATTCAAACTCAGTTCAACCACATTTAAAAATCTTAGATCTAGCCAGGTGTAGTGGCATATGCCTATAATACCAACTATTCAGGAGAGTGAGGCAGGAGGATCTAAAGTTCAGTCTCAGTCTGGGCAATTTAGTGACACCCTGCCTCAAAATAAAAAAAAATTTTAAAAATAAATTAAAAAAAAAAAAGGCTGGGGATGTAGTTCAGTGTGATGACCTTGGGTTCACTACCCAGTGCTAAAAATTAAAAAAATTTTTTTTTCTTTAATATGACTGTAGCTCAGTGGTACAGCATTTGCCTAGTAAGGTTTATGACTTTTTAGTGCCTTGTTACTGTTGACACCCTTATATGCTCTCTTAAATTTCAGTTTTAACAAATGTTCGTTTAGGGCCAGGGATGTAGCTCGGTGGCACAGCACCTGCCTTGCAAGTGTGAGGTCATGAGTTCGATTCCTGATACAAAAAAAAAAAAGGAAAAAAAAGCCTGTTAAACAAATGTTGGTTTAAGTAACCCTGCAGTTGTCAGTGTAGGTTTAAGAATAAAAAAAAGCTGGGTGTGGTGGCATATACCTGTAATCCCAGCACTAGGTTGGCTGAGGTAGGCAGATCGTTTCAAGTTCGAGACCAGCCTGCATTACAAAGTGAGCTCAAGGCCAGCCTGAACTGCATAAAGAGACCCTGTCTCAAAAAAAAACAAAAAAAATTATAAAATTCTACTATTTGAGAGCATTTGCATTAAATAGGGCATGGTGGCACACACCTGGTAATCCCAGTACTCAGGAGGCTGAGGCAGGAGGATTGCCTGGAGTTCAGGGCCATCCTGAAGTACATACCAAGCATTCTCTGTGTCTCAAAAAAAAAAAAAATCCTCTAATTCTAGTATTTTATTTTTAGCCTTTTATTTAAATGAAACTAGTTAATAAAAGATATTATTATAGAACAGATTATATCCTAGTACCAAAAAAAAAAAAAGAAAGAACAGATTATAGCAATTAAGTTTCTTTTAAAAATCACACAACATATCTTTTGTACCCCTGGTAATAAGAATTTTTAAAATAAGATTTATTATCTTCCATTCCACCTATAAAACTTTTTCTTCAGCTTCATAGATCAAGTTAATCTGGGTGTGGTGGCACATACCTGTAATCCCAGCTACTGCAGGGACTGAGGCAGGACCATTAAAATTTGAGGCTGGCCTCTAAAACTTAGACCCTCTGTCAAAATAAAAAATAAAATAAGGACTGGAGATGTAGATTAGTGGTAGAGCACCTCTGGATTTGATCCCCAGTACCATTAAAAAAAAAGAGTAATACTGCTAGTTCTTCTATACCCCATTTTAGAACACTGTATAAATTTATTTTGAATTATATAGCAATCTTTGTGGTAGTGGCCTGTCTTAGTCATTTTCAGACAGTTCATTCCAGGTGGGATACATTTTAGAATTTATAAAAATTGTCAGTGTTCTGGTATAATGTCCTCAAGTTATAGCCTTTTTTCCACATGTACCTTTTAAATATCTTGTTATTTTCTAATTTTATTTTTATAACTTTTCATTTGTAATTAATTCTATTAAAGTCACTTTCTATGGAATGTTTCTGACTGTCATTATTATAAGGAGAAAAAATGCTTCTAGGATAATGTATAAAAATGTATTAAAATGTACAATAAGTGATGTAACAACAGATTTTCGGTAAAAGAGCTGTTAAATACACAAAAGTATATTTAAAAATTCATTCTGTAAAGAAGTCTTTCATTGCATCATATTCCAACATAGCATGTCAACCAACTATTTAAAAAATTTTAAATATCTGCTTTTCATAATAAAAAAAGATAACATGAATAAACAAATGATAACAGAAAAGTAGTTCTTTACTAAGGTATAAAAACAGTTATCAGACCATATACACTGTTAGTAAAGTGCTACATATCTATATAGTGTGGGGTTTTTTTTGTTGTTTTTTTTTAGCTATTTTCTAGACATAGTAGGCCTTTTAAGGAAGTGTAACAGAATAGTATCTGCTTATTGCATAACAAACATTTTTAAAGCTTTGTTTTCAGTATGCATGTTCTTATAGGTGAAACAAATACACATATATAATAATCATTCCTATTTGTAACTGGATAGTTGAATTAAGTTATTTATATGGTGACTGAAATTACCAAAATTTGTACTGACAAGATGGTTTTATATATTTGTGGGGAATGGAGAAGATAGCTTATACAGAAACATAACCAGGCATTTTAAACTTTGCTAAGTTATTTAAACTAGTATCTTAGTAAACTGAGTCATTCATACTTGTTGTGAACCTTGATTGGGATCAGTTATATCAAAATCCTTGTATTGGGACACAGTATACTTGATTGGGATTTAGTCATATCAAATTCTAGGAAAAAAAATCACTTTCCAACAGTTGAAATCCTTACATTTTCCTTTAAGTCTTTGTGTTTCTTATTGACTTTTAATCTGAGTGCAAATATAAGGTTACTGTCATCACTGAAGCTTCGTTTTTTTTCTATATTATTGATTATGTTTTTTTCTGGTTTTTTTCTTGAGTGAATAGTAATGTTTTCATTTTTTAATACAGTGAATAATAGTAGTGTGAGTCTTGTAAAATATCTGATAATTACTTTTATTGAGCACTCATCATGTGCCAAACACTGTGTAAAACGCTTTAAATAACATTATGTCATAAACTGTTGCAGTATCTGAGATAGGTCCTGTTCTTTCTTCTGTGGGTCAGGTTCCATACCCTATGAAATTTTAGAAATATTCAGAGATGTAAAAGATATAACTTTCAATTAACTTTTCAGGCACCGTATTTTTAAGTTCATATAGGTGCAGTGTTCATTTTTAAAAAGCTTCTCCCTAACATTGATTTATTTTAACAAATTTTGAAAGTAAATACTGAATATTAAAAACATGTATTCCGTATTATGTAAGAAATATTCTTCTTCCCTTCCTCTTTTTTTTGTTTCGTGTTGTCCGTAGGATGTTTTTATCTTATTAGATAAACTAAGATGTATAATTCTTTTTTTTTAAGTCGGAAACTATATTACTCCTCTTGACAATGTAGAAAGCTGTCGTTTATTGTATATGCACTACATATCAGGCACCGTGTTAACGTGTTTTACGTGCATTATCTCATGATCTTTCCAACAGCTTTCTAAGACAGGTACTATTGTTATCCTCATTCTGTATGTAAGGAAAATTGAGGCTCAGACAAGTTTGATTACTTGCTGAAATTCAGAAAGTCAGTGGTAGAGCTGGGAATCCAACTATAGGTTTTCGTGATTCCAAAGATTGTGATTTATAGTATGTTACTACTATGGAAATTTTGGTTTTTTGAGTGCTTTTCTATGTACACACAACCTTACTTTCTAAAATGAAATTTAACGATATGAATGTTGTTTTTCAGCTGTGAGTAGCAGAGTGCCCACTGGTTCAAATAGCTCCTCTCAGATCACAGAATGTCTTACACCTGAATCCTGTTCACAGACTCCAAGCAATATGGTTCCCCAATCTATGCCCCTGGTGTATCCTTCAGTTGACATTGATGCTCATGTGAGTGGATTGCTTTAAACTTATTTTGCATACTTTAATTTTGTTTGGAAAGGAAAATTAACACTGTACATTCATGATGAAACAAAATATTGTCCCTTCAATTAAAAACTTTTGTAACAAAAGGTAACATTTTTAGGCCAGGCTTGGCAGTACACACTCATAATCCCAGTATTTAGGAGGCTGAGGCAGGAAACTCACCCACAAGTTTAAGGCCATCCTTGGCTACATAGTGAGTTCAGGGCCAGGCTGAACTACATGGTGAGACCCTGTCTCAAAAAACAAAAACTCCAAAAAGTAACATTTTTTTTTTCTTTTCCTAGACCGAGAGCAATCATGACACAGCATTAACACTAGCTTGTGCTGGTGGTCATGAAGAACTTGTATCTGTACTTATTGCACGGGATGCTAAAATTGAGCACAGAGACAAAAAAGGTAAGTGTCAGTCAAAAATATAATTTAAGTGTAGTTACATCAGAAAATAGTTGTAGCTTTTTTATTATCAGTAGTTTTTACCCTGTCTCAGTGATAAGATGAAGCAATATCCAGATTTATTTATCTACAGAGCCAAATAATTCTCTAAAAATTTATTTTAGCTATGAATCATAAATGAAGGTCATAGAGTTGAGGGTGTTGCTCAAAGTTAAAAGTCTTGCCTAGCATGATTAAGGACCTGGGTTAGGTCCTTAGCAACACACATGCATGCATGCACACCAAAAATATGCCTGCCTTTCTCCTTAATCCTGAGGGAGTTCATACAAAAGCATCACAGTTCATTGTGACTATAGGCTTTAATAGTTTTTATTAACTTAGTCTTTCCATTTTGTCAAGTGTGTTTAGATTTTTGTTATTAACAAATTAGGTTTTAGAACAGTTATTTATTTGGGTACTGGGGATTGAACTCATGACCTCACACTTGGTTTTAGAGCAGTTTTATGCTAGAAAGTTATCAGTTACTGCCCTGAACTTTTTTTTTTTTAATAAAATAACAGAGAATCAAAAACAGTGGCCTTAAAATAAATAAAACCACCGGGCCTCATGGTGCATGCCTGTAATCCCAGCACTCAGGAGACTGAGGCAGGAGGATCATTGCGAGTTCAAGACCAGCCTGGGCTACAAAGTTAGCTTAAGGCCAGTCTGAACAGCATAGCGAGAACCTGTCTTCAAAAAACAGGGGCCTCAGATTTAGCTCAGTGGCCTAAGCGCGTGCCTGGCAAGCGCGAGGTCATGAGTTTGATCCCTGGTGCCAAAATAAATAAATAAATAAAACCCACAAATGTCTTTTTTATTTTCTGATTTAGGTTTCACACCACTGATCCTGGCAGCAACAGCAGGACATGTTGGAGTTGTTGAGATTCTGTTGGATAAAGGTGGAGATATAGAAGCACAATCTGAACGAACTAAGGATACTCCACTTTCATTAGCATGTTCTGGTGGACGTCAGGAGGTGTGTTAATTTTCACTTTGTAAAAATTATCTTATTTTTTAAAATGCATTTGATTAGTACTTTAGTAACGTGTAAAATGTGCATGTGTTTTGACATGTTCCACATACTGTCTTGAAGAGTGGGATGCTTTTATTAATTTTAATGGGCATAGCAAATGTACTTTTAAGGAATCTGCTTCTTGCCCTTAAGTGTAAATAAAAACACTTACTTTTACAATTACTGGGGCTGAATGAACTATAATTCTAACACATA
The DNA here is from genome assembly GCA_004365215.1 of Cuniculus paca. NCBI lineage: Eukaryota > Metazoa > Chordata > Mammalia > Rodentia > Cuniculidae > Cuniculus > Cuniculus paca. The sequence continues at coordinate 12,862 of RJWT010005529.1, read as the reverse complement.
TGAAATTTAAATTCACTCTTCAACAGTTGGAAATGTCATTCTTCAACAGTCTAAAATATATTCAGCCTGGTGTGGTGGTGCACACATGTAATCCCAGCAGTTGGGAGGCTGAGGCAGGTGAATTGCCTTGTGTTTGAGACCAGCCTGGGCAACATAGTGAGTTCAAGGACAACCCGAACTACATAGTGAGACCCTGTCTTAAAATCAAAACCATCATATTTGGACAAAGAGGTTGTCGGGTTCTGTATCTTTGTGCTTCCTTCATTGTAAGTTGAGCCTTTGCTGTGAACTGGGTCTCTCTGTTTATACTTTGCAGGTGGTAGACTTGCTGCTGGCTCGAGGTGCAAATAAAGAACACAGGAATGTGTCTGATTATACACCCCTGAGTTTAGCTGCATCTGGAGGATATGTCAATATCATTAAGATTCTGCTTAATGCTGGGGCAGAAATTAATTCAAGGTATCACCTGTTCATTCAACTTATCACTCATGGCTACTAAGTTATTACTTTGAGGTTGTGTCTTTCCCTAAATATTTGGACAAAAAACATCATTCCAAAAAATTATTCCTATAATCCCAGTTTATTTCAGTGATGTGGCTTCTTTTAAAGAGGTCTCATTACAAAAAGTATTTTATTATATATAGTTGAAAACTTACAATCCCTAAGAAGGAATTATGTTTTAAGTTGTGAGATTCTCCTGTTCCTTATTAGTCTAAACAAATAAAATCTATTCATCAGTCTTAAAGATCTTTCCTTTTACTGAAACATTTTTGTCTCAAATGCTTTTTTAAAAATGTAAACAACATATTTTAATCTTCTAAGCATCTCTCCCCTCTTAGGACTGGGAGTAAACTAGGTATTTCTCCCCTGATGTTGGCTGCGATGAATGGACATGTTCCTGCAGTGAAACTGCTTCTTGATATGGGTTCAGACATTAATGCTCAGATAGAGACCAATCGGAACACAGCTCTCACCCTGGCCTGTTTCCAGGGCCGAGCAGAGGTGGTGAGTTTGCTTCTGGACCGCAAAGCCAATGTTGAACATAGGGCAAAGGTAAGCATTTTATAATTTATCAGCTATTTCAGAAACAGTTCTCCTAAAAGAACATAGCATTTCAACTCAAATTGAATATAGTGTTTTAAATTGTTGTAAGTTAAAACTGATAACTCAGTGCAGGTTTAGAGAATTACTTTATTATAGTAGTCATTTACACCTTGACCATGTATGACTTTTATTTAGGGCAGTGAAGAAAACAGATTCACTACTTTCCCCACCTCAGCCCTGGATGCCTTTTTATTGATTTTGTAGCTTGCAATTTTTCATTTTTGTTTGTTTTGTTTTATTTTGAGACAGGGGCTTGTTATGTAGTTCAGGCTAGCCCAGACTAGCTTCCTACCTCTGCTTCTCAAGTACTGAAGGATAAGGAAGTACTACCATGTCTGGCTCTGCAATTTTTTAATCTGATACTGTTTTGTATTATCTTTGAATACAGATTTTAAAAGAACTTCTTTTAAGGAAGCATGTGCATGATGTCATTAGTGTAAAAACTCCATGCAAAAGAATTAGTTCATGGATTATAAACTTAAGAGCTAAAATCTAGTTTTGGGTATTTGTTTTTTTGTTTGTTTGAGACAGGGTCTCATTGTGTAGTTCAGGCTGGTCTTGAACTCACTTTGTAGCCCAGGCTGGCCTTGCATTCACAGTGATCTTCTTGCCTCAGCCTTCCAAGTGTTAGGATTACAGGTATGCACCACAATGCCCAGTTTAAAATCTAGTTTCACCATAACTGAAAACTTCTTGACTGTTTGTCATTTAGAAAATATAAGCCAGTGTACTTGTGATTTGAATTCCTTTCTTTGAATTGTTAGGCTCAGAGGACCATAGAAAAAATGTAGCTTGTGTGGTATTCTTTATGATCAGACAAACAAGCATTTCAAATTGTAAAGGAAATTTTGAAGGAAATTTTGATATTTTCTCCCTGAACTCCATTAATTATATTTCTTAAAACTTAATGCAGAATTTACATCCTTTTAATCTAAGAAATGAGGTGTTTTCTCTCAGATTTTTATTATCACAAAAAGAGAAAAGAGCCTTTCCCGTCACCTAGTTTGTTTTTTCTATTATAGTTATTAATTGTGACCCACTTACCTATTAAAAGTCCTAGAGAAATACATATTGTTTTTGGAGTGGTATCAGGATGTGTCTTGCAACAAAAAAATGTTTAATATACAAAAGGCACATATGCAAAAAAATTAAGAAGTAATATTTTAATTTGTTTTAATATCTATTTTGCAAAGAAGTTACTGTACTAAATTTGTAACTGTATAGAAGTTAGAAAATAGTTTCTTTTTTTTTTTTGCGTAAGATGATAGATTATAAGTGAATTCATTCTGACATGTGTAACTGAATTCACTTGCTATTTAGTAAAATTTAAAGTAGAATATTGCTTAACTATTGATTGTGTTAGTAGGGTTGAACCCAGGGCCTTTGCACTGAGCTACATCCCCAGATCTTCTTTTAATTTTTATTCTGAGACAGGATCTTACTAAGTTGCTAAGTTGCCCAGGCTGAGCCAAAACTTGGCATCTTCCTACCTCAACCTTCCAGAGTCCTGAGATTACACGCATGCACCACCATGCCTGGCTTGTTTCCATCTTATAAGAGAAGTAGAATCCTCTTAAAAGTCAGTAGCTTTACTCTTCTCAAGAAATTGTGTCACATAATTTTATAATTTATTATTTATTGGCTTAAACAGACTGGTCTTACCCCCTTGATGGAAGCTGCTTCTGGAGGATATGCAGAGGTTGGAAGAGTTCTCCTTGATAAAGGAGCAGATGTCAATGCCCCTCCTGTGCCTTCCTCAAGAGATACTGCTTTAACAATAGCAGCAGACAAAGGTCACTACAAATTTTGTGAGCTCCTGATTAACAGGTAAGTAATATTCTATACATGTACATGTTCATGTTTCAGAGTCTCCTTTGTAAATAAAGTTGTTCTACTTTATCGATATTTTAAAGTATAGATTATTTACATTTTTTAACAAGATAACAGAAGATGGTAGAGAAAATAAGAAAATGTTGGCCTTTTCTTATAGGAAGCAAACTATTTACATTCTTTGTTTATAGGGGAGCCCATATTGATGTTCGTAACAAAAAGGGAAATACACCACTTTGGTTGGCATCCAATGGTGGTCATTTTGATGTAGTCCAGTTGCTTGTGCAAGCAGGTGCTGATGTGGATGCAGCAGATAACCGGAAAATCACACCCCTTATGTCGGCATTTCGCAAGGTAATTTGATATGGGAGGGGGGATAACATTTAGTAATTTAAAAACTATTCAAAGTTGAAACCATGTGAAAAAGATAAATTGATCTTGGAAAACTGAGTATATTTCTGTCCAACAGCCACTGTTGTCTTTTCGTTTTTTGTGGCTAAACATAAAAGCTATGTGATAGTTTACTGTAGACACCTTTTTGTTGAATCTGTGACTATTTTTATATTTTTGTACATAAAATATGAGATTTAACAAAAGATAGTATATGCAGATGGATATTTTCTGTACCTGAGGAGGAGAAAAATAAAAGAGTAAAACTTTCATTAAAAACTTACACCTCCTATTAATGCTCATTTGTCTGCTATACTTTAAAAAACCTTTGTGATAATTAACTTTATAAGGACTTTAAGATAAACACGTCAATCCAGTGCTGGCAAAGAGAGGGAGGGGAAAATAAGAATTTTGATGTGTTATATACATGTACCAATTCCCTACAATGAATGTAATCATTATGTACAGCAAACATATACTAATAGAAGATAAAAAAAATTTAAATACCTTCCCATAGCAATTAATGATGAGCTGTAAACTATTTAACATGGCCTACAAAGCCCTACATAATTTGGTTCATGTTAACTAACTATTCACCATCTTCCCCCTTGCTTATTACATTGGATAGTCACTGGCCTGGAATGCACTAAATGTTTAACTGCCTCAAAGGCTCTTACACACAAGTTTTCTTTCCCTAGGATGTCTTCCTTAGTTCTTCACCTCTCTACTCATCTTTAGATCCCATTTTAAATGTCACTTTTCAGATTCTTTCCCAATGCTCAAGAAAGGTTCTCTGTTGTAGTTGAATTTTTATTTTTCCTGTCCCAATGTGTAATTACTACTCAAACATTTATTTACCCCTATTTTGCAAATAGGAAATCCATTAGGGGACTGTCTCTTTCACCACTGTTTTTACTGAGTTGTTTGGCACAATGCCTGACACAAACTAGGTAGTCACCAAATAGCTATTGAAGGATAGCATAGCAGGTGATAGATAGACAGACAGACAGGGATTTTTTTTTTCAATGCTGAGGTTTTTCCCAGGGTCTCATGTATGCTAGACAGTTTATCACTGAGCTATACTCCTGTCTTCTAATACGTTGCTTTTGGTTTGGTTTGGTTTTTGTTTGCATCACTAGGGATTGAATTCAGGGCTCCATATGGCTCCAAATTACATGTTTAAAAAAAAAAATCATAAGCTGGGAGTGGTGGCACACTCCTGTAATCCCAGCACTTGGGAGGCTGAGGGAGGAGGATCATTGTGAGTTCGAGGCCAATCTGGGCTACAAAGTGACCCCAAGGTCAGCCTGAACTGCATAGCGAGACCCTGTCTCAAAAAGACAAAAAAACCATAAAATATTTTTTAGCCAGGTGTGGTGGCACCTGTCTGTAAACCCAGCTTCCAGGAGGCTGAGGCAGGACTACTATTGTGAGTTCAAGGCCAGCCTGAACTACATAGTGAGACCCTGTTTCAGAAAACAAAAAACAAAATTTAATAGAATCAAATAGACTTAATTCTTTATGAAAACTTTGGTCTTTTCATTGAAGTATAATTTACATATAGTGAAATGTATGAATCTGAAGGTATATACTTTAGTGAACTTTTATAAATGCATACACCCATGTGACCCATACCCCATAAAGGTATGCAATACTTCCATAACAACGGAAGATTTGCAACCACTTTTTTCATGTCTTTTTCTCTTGTTTATTTTTTCTTTTGTTCTTTTTTTTAAATAAAACAATTTTATAACAATAATAAGAGAATAACAATAGTTAATACACCATATATCATTATCTTCAAATATCAGAGTAATTCTTTTTTTTTTTTTTTTTTGTACCGGGGATCAAACTCATGACCTTGCACTTACCAGGCAAGTGCTTGAGTCGCTGAGCTAAATCCCCAGCCCCAGAGTAATTCTTGAGGATGTTGTAGGACCTTAATAGGAGGGGAAACTATGCAAGCATGGCTATATTAAAATAGCTGTGCTTAGAATTTAATACAAATCACTCATTTACTGATAATGTTGGAAAGTGTGATTCTGGAAGCCATAGGTCTCAGAAAAATATGATGATCCATCTTACTTATTTAGTAAGGTGGAGCTAAATAATGCTTTGAAATCTGGAAAATACTTTTTTTGTTAAACTGAAGCTTATTTCATGTTGCTGGGTTATATATAGTTTACTTATTTAGGCAGGTCAAGGGGATCAAACCCAAGACCCTTGCATTGAGTAACATCCCCAGTTCTGGGGATTGAACTCATGACCTTGTGCTTGCCAGGCAGCCACTTAGGCCACTGAGCTAAATCCCCAACCCTTGTCTTTTTGAGACACGGTCTCACTATGCTGTTCAGGCTGACCTTGAGCTCACTTTGTAGCCCAGGCTGGTCTCAAACTCGCAAGGATCCTCCTGTCTCAGCCTCCTGAGTGCTGGGATTACAGGTGTGAACCACCATGCCCGACCCCAGTTCTTTTTATTTTTATTGTTTTTAATTTTGAGACAGGGTCTTGCTAAGTTGCTCTATTTTTTTATCATCAGATTTATTCTAGTAGATAGTGTTATCAATGAAAGTTAGTTTCTTTCTTTCTTTCTTTCTTTCTTTCTTTCTTTCTTTCTTTCTTTCATTGTTTCTTTCTTGACAGGATCTCATTATTTAGTTCTGGTTGATTTTATTTTATTTATTTATTAATTTTTTTGCGGCACCAGGGATTGAACTCATGACCTTGTGCTTGCCAGGCAGGTGCTTAGGCCACTGAGCTAAACCCCCAGTCCTTGTCTTTTTGAGACAGGGTCTCACTGTGCTGTTCAGGCTGGCCTTGAGTTCACTTTGTAGCCCAGGCTGGTCTCGAACTCACAGCGATTCTCCTGTCTCAGCCTCCTGAGTGCTGGGATCACAGGCGTGAGCCACCACACCCAGCTAGTTTTGGTTGATTTTAAACTCACTATGTAGCCTCAAACTCAAGCTGGCCTTGAACTCACGGTGATCCCCTTGCCTTGGCCTCCCGAGTGCTGGTATTATAGGTGTGTGCTACCACACCTGGCTTTCTTTTTCTACTTTCTATAGAAAGTGGGTATATTAAATTCAAGACAAATATTTTTTGGTCTACTATATATGCCTGAGCATGTTGTATTTATCTTTGTGTATAAAGTACTTATTTTACTAATTTAAATATTAAATCTAGTACTTATCTTAAGACTTTTGTCAAAAGTTGTTAAGAATATGGGCAAAATTTCAAGAATTTTGGTTTTTTTGGTGTGTTTCTTACAGGGTCATGTAAAAGTTGTTCAGTATTTGGTGAAGGAAGTCAACCAGTTCCCTTCTGATATAGAATGTATGAGATACATTGCAACAATTACAGATAAGGTAAGTTTCTTATGCTGTTAAGTCATATTTTTGTTATTTGTGGAATGGCAGGGGGTGATCACATCTTGAATATAGTGAATGTTTAAATTTTTAAAATTTATTACACTGAAAGACCAAACAAGCATCCCATCCTTCTTGCCACTTACTGAAGTAGTTCTGGAAGTCCTTCTTGAGTGTCTTTATAAGGTATGATCAAAAATAAGATGAATGTTGCTGCCAGATGCCATCCAATGAAAAAGATAGACTCATAAAAACATTACAGTGTGTTGTTCTTCCACTTTATTCACTGGATCTGACTCTGTGTGACTTCTGGCTCTTCCCCAAAATGACCCTGGAAGGTAAACGTTTTGAATCAATTCAGGAGTTTGAAGCAACCATGGCAGCACAGCACTCATGAAAGAGGACTTCCCAAACTGCTTCAAAAAGGGGCAAGAATGATGAGTGTGTTTGAAGTGAGGGAGAATACTGACGGAGATTAATGGAAATGTATCTTTTACTATAATAAGTTTGTACAATTTTAACATTCACTATATTTTTCAGTCATACCTCATATGCCAAGATGTTCAATTAAAAATTTGTTCTTTTTGTCCTTGAAGAAGGCAAAAGCATATACCTATGTCTTACTTTCTCCATTTGCAAAATAGATTGGTATAATACCTTTGATAGTATATGTTGAGATTTGCGTACTTTTGTGGACCATATGGTGTTGACTAAAGTTGAATTATTACTAAACCACCAACCTGATTAGAAGGTTTTCTAAAAACACAAATTTCTTAGGAAAAGTGTCTATTTTGATGAAAGAATATACAGGACTAGAACCAGGACAGTTTAACTTGGCTTAGTGAATTTTCAATTATTGGTGCTTTAATCCTTGGACTTGTAGTTTGCTTATTAGCTCCACTTTTATTTGGCCTTTATGTGTTACATATTTCTATATTTATGTAATTCCATTTTCCACTGAAGGAGTTATTGAAAAAATGTCACCAGTGTGTTGAGACAATTGTGAAGGCTAAAGACCAACAGGCTGCAGAAGCAAATAAGAATGCAAGTATTCTTTTAAAGGAACTCGACTTGGAAAAGGTAAGTGGGAAAAATAATTTTCCTTATTACAGATTGTTGAAAGTCAGCTAAAATAAATTTGTCACCAATGTGACTAATAATCTTAAAATATGATTTAAAGGAAATGGTTGTCTGAACTACCCTGCATAAAAAATATTTTGAAATTATATAAAAAAAGGGACTAGGTTTTGAGCAAGATTTACCAAATGACATTACTGCCTAGGTGATTTTATTGTAAATCTGAAAAGAAATTAGTAAAGTACTGGAAATCTTATTTATTTCATTTTATTTATTTTTTTAAATAAAAATAAATGTAGTCCATTACGGTGAACCTTTTAGAGCTTCCAACAACAGTCTGCTGCAGCATACATGCCATAGGTTCACCACACTGATCTAAGACATGAGCTATTTATTAGATTCCCTATGAAAAAGTAAGTGACTAGTATCCTAGGATTTATGGCATAATGGAAAAAGTTTTAAAAAGATTTCCTTTCTGAAGCTCTGTCTGCTTACCTGGAAAGTGACAATGTTGATATTAAATCTAGAAATTATATTAGAAGAAAACACCATGATTATATTTATGTAGAGTTAAGCTAAGACTGCAAGGGATAGCTTAACATGCAAGGGTTTTAATGATTTTAAAAATTGTTCATTTTGAAAAGGACTAGAATTTTGTTACCAGTTCTTTAAAAAAAAAACAACTTAGTAAAATAAAGACAGAAGAAAATTGATTCTAAATCAATGAGATTTTTAAAGAAAAATATAACCCCGACTACGAAATAGTTACATTATCCGAGCACATTGAAAGAATGGAGAAGATTGCTTGAGCCCAAGAGTTCAAGGTCTGTCTGGGCAACATAGCAAGACCACCATCACAAAAAAAGCAAACAAACAAAAAGAATGAAAAATATTAACTTATGAATGGACAATTCCCAGAAAATGAAATGAAAATATCCAATAAACAAAGAATGCTCAACTTCATTAATAAAGAACTGCACAACAGGGCCGGGGATTTAGCTCAGTGGCATAAGTGCCTGCCTAGCAAGTATGAGGTCATGAGTTGTATCCCCAGTGCCGCAAAAAAAAAAAAAAAAGGAACTGCACAACAAAACAGTGGCTTAGATTTTTATATGAACATATTTTCATTTCTCTTGGGTATACACTTGAGAAGGAACTGTTATGTCATATGGTAATTATGTGATTAACCATTTGAGGGACATCCAGATTGTTTTCCAAAGTGGCTGTGCACCATTTTATAGTCCTACACATGAAGTATAAAGTTTTCAGTCTATCCACACTTGGGGGGGGGTGTCTGGGAATTAACTATATCCCCAGTCCTTTTTTTATTTTTTATTTTGAGACATAGTTTTGCTAATTTGCCCAAGTGGGACTTGAACTGCATTTTTCCTATTTGAGCCTCTCAAGTACCTGGATTTCAGGTCTGCACCACAGCGCCCAGCTGGTTACTACCTTTTTGTTGTTGTTGTTGCTGTTGCTGTTGTTATTGTTGTTTCTAAGACAAAGTCTCATTATGTAGTTCAGGCTGACCTTGAACTCTCAGTAATCCTCCTGCCTCATCCTCCTGAGTGCTGGGGCTATAGGTTTGTATTGCCACATGCAGCTCTGTTACTACCTTTTTTATTACAACCATCTTAATGAATATCAATGGTTATCTCATTGTGATTTTGATTTTCTTTGCCCTGATAGCTAATGATATCTTTTTTATTAGTATGTGTTAACACTACATAATGTTTACATTCCATAATGTATGGAATTGGTACATGTACATAACACATCTTAATTCCTTTGTTCATTCCCTTTCTCTTTCCTCACTCCATTTCTTGACTCCTTTCCCACTTGAGAAAGATCTATTTCCCTAGTTCTTATTATCTACATTTTATTTTGGTCCTTATTTATATTTTACATATGTTTACTATTTGTATATTTTCTTTGGAGAAATGTCTATTAAGGTGCTTTTTTTTTTATTTTTTTTTTGCAGTGAAGGTGCTTTTCTTTAAAATCTTTCGTTAAAGAATAACTGAAAAATAAAAATTATATGTATCTATGACTCAGTGCTTTTTAACAGTCTAATTTTAGTTAATAGTCTTTTTATTACTGAGGTATAGATTCTAGATACATGTATCTTACCAAATGTATGATTTACAAACTTTTTTTCCCATTTTATGAGTTTTACTTATTTGAAGTCCAATAGTTTTTATTTTTGACGATACCCCAGTTTAGTTGGGTTTTGTTGTTGCTTTTATAAGTATGTTTTGAAACTGACCTCTGTAGGAAGCCCTGGATATCATGAACAAAAGTGTCATTTCATTCTTTATTGTAAATTACTGCATTATTGGTAACATGATATATTTTATCTGCAGTCAAGAGAAGAGAGCAGAAAGCAGGCTCTTGCAGCTAAAAGAGAGAAAAGAAAAGAAAAGAGAAAAAAGAAAAAAGAGGAACAAAAAAGGAAACAGGAAGAAGATGAGGAAAACAAACCCAAGGAGAATTCAGAACTACCAGAGGATGAAGATGAAGAGGAGAATGATGAGGATGGTAAGAATTACTCATCTGAATTAGTTACATTTTTCTGTATTAGCCTCAGTATGAGTGTTTTTTGCACTAGTTAATTCTAGTTAAGAATATGATTATTTTAATCTAAAATTGATAACTGACTTTTATAGTAAATCCAAACATCTTATATTGTAAGTTGATACATATAAACAGAGGCGGGAAAACAAGCACATAATTTGAAGTAGTTCAATTATAATTTAAGTCACCTTCTGAAACACGATATATATATTAAAAGCAATAGAACATAGGGGTCGAGCTTGGTTGCACATACCTGTAATCCCAGCACTTGGGAGGCTGAGGCAGGAAGGTCCCTGTGAGTTTGAGAGCAGTCTGGGCTCCACAGTGAGTGCAAAGCCAGCCTGGAATATACAACAAGACCCTGTCTCAGAAAAAGAAAGAAAGAAAGAAGTACAATTATAGGAATTTGCCAGCCTTTCTTTGGGTTCTTCTCTACCTCTTAACTCCTCTGTTTAGAAAGTAGGAAAAGGTACAGTTCCTTAGTAAACTTTCAACTAAGGTTCAGGCTTGAACTACAGAGGGTAGGGTAGACATGTTAGGAGAAACAGGGGTTCATTACTCTCAAGAGTTGTTTATGGTGCCATCTGCTAGTGCTTGTAGTAAGCAAATAATGTCGCTTTACTTGAATTATAGATCTGAAATGCTATTTGAAAAATTTCCTAAATTCAGACTAAATTATGGTTTTTGCTTAGTATATAAGACTAGCATTTCAGAGTTTACCAGTGTTAATGGTGTATAGATTGTATACCAACTTAGATACTAGATTATATTATATATTCTAGTGATAGCCAATATTACTTATTAGTGAACACCAATAAAGGGAAACTGGCCTAAAGGATTAAATTATTATAAATTATTACATTTTATCACAATTTGTTTTAAGATCTGTGGCTCTGAATCTGTGCCTTTTATCTGTTTTTATAATTCTAGTGGAGCAAGAAGTTCCCATAGAACCTCCTAGTGCAACTACCACCACCACAATTGGAATCTCTGCAACATCTGCAACATTCACAAATGTATTTGGGAAAAAAAGGGCCAATGTGGTGACAACACCCAGCACCAATCGGAAAAATAAGAAGAATAAAACAAAAGAAACCCCTCCTACAGCACATTTAATTTTGCCAGAACATATCTCTTTAGCACAACAAAAAGCAGATAAAAATAAAATAAATGGAGAACCTAGAGGTGGTGGTGCAGGTGGGAATAGTGATTCAGATAATTTGGACAGCACAGACTGCAACAGTGAGAGCAGTAGTGGTGGTAAAAGCCAAGAATTAAATTTTACTATGGATGTGAATTCTACTGGTGATAGGAGATACCCCTCACTGCTCCTCAATTCCCAAGAAGAAAAGACAATTGCAACCACTCCCAAAACTCAAACACGGTAAATTTTTCTGATGTGTTTTCTCAACTGTGTTCAACTTTCCATTTTCATTCCTGGCACACAAATTTGAAGTACAAAACTGCACCATGAGTTCAAGGCCAGCCTGGGCTACACACTTAGCTCAAGGCTAGCCTGAACTACATAGTGACAACCTGCCTCATTAAAAAAAAACAACAAAGAAAAAGAATTTAAGTCTACCATGTTACCTTGTCTTTAAAATGAAAAAGTAAAATTGGCCTCTTCATCATGTGGTAGTTAAGAAGTAAGATTATGCCGGGCGTGGTGGCACACTCCTGTAATCCCAGCACTTGGGAGGCTGAGGCAAGAGGATCATTGCGAGTTTGAGACCAGCCTGGGCTACAAAGTGAGCTCAAGGCCAGCCTGAATGGCATAGCAGGACCCTGTCTCAAAAAGATAAGGGCTGGGGATTTAGCTTAGTGGCATAAGCACCTTCCTGGCAAGCACGTGGTTGTGAGTTCGATACCTGGTACCAAAAAAAAAAAAAAAAGTAAGATTATTATAAAGTATATTAAGATTTGTAGTCTAATGTTGAAAATATTACCATGCCTTAATTTTATTTAACTGTCATTTTAATTTAATTTTATTTTATTTTTTGTTTTTGTTTTTTTGGTACCGGGGATTGAACTCATGACCTCCCGCTTACCAGACAAGTGCTTGAGCCACTGAGCTAAATCCCTGCCCCCCTTCATTTTTATTACCATACAATTTTTGGTTTCTGAATCCATTTTAAACACTAAAATAGATGATGAACTCTACTGTATTTCTGTTTTTCTGACTTACTTGATATGCAAATTTTAGTTAAAATATTTTATCATAATTTTGTCTATCATAAAATTTCTTTTGTTACTTAATATTTTTCTCATTTCAGACTTGATGGTGAAGTGAATCCCAATGCTTTGTCAACGAGCTACAAGTCAGTGTCACTGCCGTTAAGCTCCCCAAACATAAAGCTTAATCTCACTAGTCCTAAAAGGTGTCAAAAAAGAGAAGAAGGGTGGAAAGAAGTTGTACGAAGGTAAGTAGATGGAGTCCTATCTTTTTAACTCTTAATAAATTACAAAGGCTCTCTTGCAAAATGGTTACCAAGTAATTTGAATCTTTTCATTTTTTTTTTTTT
>RJWT010005528.1:0-30806 GCA_004365215.1 Cuniculus paca | reverse complement strand
GCTAATGCTGTTTTGCTAATATCTTGAAATTCTATATTGCTTACATTGTTCTGCTTTGTTTGTTTTGTTTTGTTTCTACTGTTTTAGTTGGTTGTATTTTGTTTGATTTTACTTATCCCTGATGGTATGGGCAGGTATACTGCAGATAACAAGAGGCATTATGGTAGCCTTATCGATTGCTTTTTTTTTTTTACCCTGTTTAAAAGTCATGTTCCATGTTCATTGCTTTGTTTTGATTGACTTTACTCTGTTTTGTTTTGTTTGGTTGTATTCTTTTCAAAATAAAAAAAATAACATTCATAGACACACTTGACACCAAAAAAGAAATATACCTAAAGATCAAAGTCGGAGTCTACCCCACCGGACTCATCCACCCACAATGCAATGCCCTCTTATCGTCCCTTATTTATGTGATTGATCCTGTTTCATGGGTCCCAGTGAAGTCAATAATGCCATTCCATATCTTAAATAACTAAAGAACTTTGATTTCATTCTTAGTTTTTTAAATAAACACCCCGATGCCTTATCTGGCTCATCCCCACCACACACACACACACACACACACACACACACACAGTACCATCCAGAGCCCAGTAAAGACAGGGCCAGTGCTTTGCAACCTATAGTCCAGTAAAGAGAGTTAGAAGTCAGCAAGGGCAGAAACACACCTTCAATACAGGGACTCCTTGATTGATTTTAACTAATATTTCTCTAATTTGCCAGGAAAAAGTAAGGAGATAAATAGAAACAACACTAGAAAGTGGAGAGATACCCCAGCACTGCCATTTACCAACCACACTACTTCATCCCCATGAGCCACAAACACTTTAACTACAATAGAAAGAATTATTTGAGCAACACTTAACAAAATATTTAGCTCAGGAGGCATTGAGTGAACACATGCATCTGCTGAATTATTACAAATCATTTGATATTTTAAAATATTGTCTCCCATAGGAAATTATCTTCCCATGAATTAGGAAAGACATTCCCTATTTCCACAAGCAAAGGGTGTTTATATCAATATATCTTTGTACCTATTTAAGTACTAAAAATTTATCTCCACCCTTGATTTGGAAACACAGGAGACAAGTTCAAAGGAAAATGGTTTGATTTTTAAAATAACTAAAAAATACATCTTTTAAAAAGTTAGAATAAAGCAATGTTCTCAAAAAAAACAACATCAACAGCACCTGGCAGTTTGTTAAAAATGGAAATCCTTAGTTCCACCCTAGACCTCTTGACAAGAAATGCCAAGTGTGGGTCTTATGCATTCACAAGTTCTCCAGGTGATTTTGATACGTGCTAAAGTTTGAGAACTGCTAGTATAGATTTTGCACTTGTTTTCTAAAGCAAAAAGATGTTTGAAGATCAGCCTCAATTAATAGGTGCATTGACTACATCTGTATAACTTCCCTGTAACGAAGTACTAAAAACTCTCTTCCTTTGTGCTCAATTGCAATGTTAGAACATTGACATTTGTAATAATACTTGTTGAATTTGGTCTGCTTTGGTTAAACTTCTCAAAGTTAAAAAAATATTTGGCTATAATTCTGGATATTATAAATTCATTATTCTTGCTGCTCATGAAACTTTGGAGGCAGGGTTCTAAGGTTGGAACTAAAGGTCTTGCAGGTGAGAACCACGTGCTCTGGACACTGATGAAATGTTTTAAACAATCTGTATCCCTGGGTTATGATTTCAAAACAATTTGTTACGATTAATAAGTTTCCATATCTGATTTTTTTTCATTATCTTGGAATAGATGAATAGCTATCTTATAACAGTTTTTAGAATGTGGAAACAAAATTCTCCACTTAATTTTCTCAATATTACATTTGATACTATCTACTAGTTTAAAAATACCCGTATTATCATTTTATTTTCTTTCAGTCATTTTAATTCAGTGTATATTATTATTTTATGGGCATTTTTTAAATTTGGCTAATCTAGTTAGTCTTGATAGGTGTCTTTTTAAAAAATTCTGCCCAAGTATAAGGATATTTACAGCTCCATAAAGGCAAATCCATACCTGACTTTAAGCCATTTGAAAGAACAGTAATAGCCAACAAAATCACCATTATTCTCTAGTTTGGAAAGGAAGACCTATGTATTTTTCAATTATAGAAATACACATCTAGCTAGATAATTCTAAGTAATTTTTACTTACTGATTAAACATAAGCACACACATTACGAGGTGACACAAAAAATCCAGAACATATAGCACTTCATCTCCTATCTAAGTATTTTTCCTTAATACACATGACCCTTCCTTTGGATCAACCACTATTTATTAATGGGCTGCTCTCTGATTTTACACATGGATTGGGGTCTGTTGGCAGAAAATTCTGTTCACTTATATGATGTTACTTATAATACAGACTATAGGTAATTGCAAGACTTAGATGACCATACAGGATTAAGACTGACAGATGAAATGTTGTAATACATTTGCAAAATTTGATGAAGGAAGAAAAAGAACATTTTCAGAAAATAAAGGATGGCTCAATGCCAGACAGCCAGCTGTGAGCCTGATTCTTTAAAAATGATTTACATGGTCCAGTTGCACTGTCTCTACAATTTTCTTTTTGCACATCAGTCTCAAACTAGAATATATATATATATATATATATATATATATATATATATATATATGATTTATTTGGTACTTTTTGTTCATTTTGATTTATTGTTACACTATTTGGACTCAACTTTCTCTGAGATGTCTTCTATGAAAAATGATGTAACATTTTTACATTTATTATACTTAATGATAAACCTTTCAGTAAATTCACTAATGTAAAAAATGAGTAAACTTGCACACATTTAATGTAATGCAACACAAGCTTTTACATTGAGAGTTTTTACAGGCATGAAAATCTCCAAGATTTTGGTCTTTATCTAGGACAACTTGCTTTCAGCAAGATACTAATTTGAATCAATTCTTTTTCCTTTTAGATTATATTAGGGTCAAAATTGTCATATAAGCCTCACGGCTATTTGTGGGACCTAACAAAGAAAAACAAAATCTAACCACTTATTTCTACCCAAAAGTTTTAGATACTGTTTCTTATTTGATTATAGCTCTTTTGTGTAAGATTTAAGTATTTTATTTCTTCTACCAAGAAAAAAGGAGTTTATAAAATCTAATTCTAAACCAGCTTTACTGAGGTCGGAGATATACTCCTAACCGGAATGGAATGCCTTCATCAATTTAAAATGCTTTGCAAATCCCCAGTCATGCTGTAAGACATGCGGGCCTCAGTTGGGGATAGATTATAAGGGTTAACATCTTTTCAAGTTAATCAAGACTCAATTTGAACTAACTCAATTCTTTCCTCCCAATTTAATGCTTCCATTTTTTACCACTGACCTGAAAACATTTGATTTCATAGATGTCAGTGTAGGGAAGAAAAAAAAAAAACACCAAAGGGTAAGTATTCATTGCAGTGTTTAACTTTATTATCTAGTTTAAACTGGTTGGTAAAATTCCATGTTTAACACTCCAAATTTTATGTTCATGCAATTTTGGCATCCTGTTAATTTTGCCATAGAAAGCTTTAGTTTATTTTCTTTAACCTATCATTCAGTTTTAAATTTTGGTTATTTCTCCTGTAATTTTTTTGAAACCTAACAGCCTTCCAATTTCTTAAATTTTTAACTGTTTTGAATATATACTGTCATGAAATTACTTAATTATGTATTTTTCAGTTTAATCTACAAGGCAAAAACAACATATAGCATTAAAAGCAAATAAATCTGAAGGTGCCTAATTTAGTTGCTCAATCTCCCTAATTTAAAGCCAATACCAAATAAATTTTATATTTTTTCTGTGATAAAAAAATGAAATTGTTATCAAGGAAAAATGTATTTTAAAACGAAATGAACTTTTCCTTATTTTTGTAACAAAAAGTTATGTCTTAAATCACTCTATTCCCAGCAGAACATATCACCTTCACCAGGGAAACTTAGGCCAGTTGAAAAATATGTGCTCTGTGAAGAGAGCTTGGGAATTGGGGGAGCAGAGGGATGAAGACACTAAGGAACAGTGTTCACTGGATAAAACACTAAGTTTGTACCACAAACCCAAAATGGTTGAGCTCAGAATGGAAGACTTTTTGCATCAAACTATCCACATCAGGGCTGATTTTCATTCAGTTTCTTTTTTCTTTCTTTTCCCCCAAGAAAGATGAGACTTTCTATTCATAATTTTTTAATAAATCAGGTTGAAGTTCCCCATTTATTTTAACTTAGAAAATTTCAATGATTTATGTAATTTAACCACCCAATTGGCTTCGTTTTCCTGTTTGAGCACTTTTATTTTCATGTCTCCTATCACCGAAAAGTCCATTTTCCAGGATTCCAGTATTACTGTTACAAGGCAACAGAAATTCACTAAACAATTGTGGAATTTCAAACCCTACTGACTTTGCTGGCAGCTGGCCTTCTGTAATCACTGACCGTTAAACCTGCCTTTGGTCACTAATGCACTAAAACATTGTTAATGACATGGAGGTATGACAAGATAAGACCAGTCTCATAATGAATGACTCTACAAAAGCAAAGTGGCAAAAGTAATTATAGAATCACATGGACCGCTGGCCTTGAATTGCCATGGACATCCCATTTCATGTTCTGCTAAAACAACTCAGAGATAACCTCTGTTCCGCAGAAGCAGAGGTTGTATCACACATGTACTTCAACTGACACATGCTTCTGTTTCAAGAACTAATTGCTTTTTAGGAAGGTATTTTCAGTTTCTTTATTTTCAAGAAGAATTAGACAATTTTCCATACTTCCATTGTATTCTGACTACATATACAAGCACTATGGAAATGAAGGCAAATGATTTTCAAATATTCTAATAATGTTTTTGCAGATTTTATTAAATACCACCTGGCATCACCAACTTCCCATGCATTTTCCTAAAACTTCCCAAGGAGTTTTAACTTACAGACAATACATGCTCAGGATGACTACAAAAGAGTCAATTGCATTTTAGTATGTCAAATATTTCATCAGATACAATTATAACCAAGGAAATGCTAATCAACAACCTGCATGAAGATGCTGATAAAAGTGTGTGAATATCAAAAAATATTTAATAGTACCTTAAAAATATGTTCTAATTCAAATAAAAATCCTGTGACCAGAATAATAAAATTCTATCCATAATTCTATTAGACTTGGCATAGAAAATCAAAACTGTATCTTTCAATCAAGCAGTAAAAGGATTGCTTCGCTCAGGCCACACCAAAGCAATCCACTTGCTCCACCATAAAATTGAGCTGTAGACTCCGGCTCTTGATAGTGTCGCCTTTAGCCAGATGAACACTTTTCTCCACAGCCTGTTAACAGACAATGTGGAGGGGATGATAAACCCAGGAACTTGCACACATATATCAATACACTCTGTGATGGGAGTGGAAAAAAAAACCTGAAATTACCACAAATTCTAAATAGACTTACTGCTATGATAATCACCACAGCAAATGCAACACTTCAAAGTCTTTCTAAACAGTAACCATTTACTTGAGTTCTGGGTCTAAAATAGCATCATCCTAATCTTATCAACTGGAGCCTGAGAAAGAAACAAAATCAGAGACATGTTTGCTCTTAGAGCACATGCAGTCCCAGTCACTGGTTCATGACTGAAGAACGCTAAATGTTGTTTTTTGATAAGTTGAAGTCAGTAGTGACAAATGAGATATAGTGTAGTCAGAAAAAAACAATCGTGAAAGAAATAAAAATGTTGCAAGATCATAAGGAAGGAGAGAAAGGAAATTACCAACAACTAGAAACTCTTGAAACAAAACTGAGTGTGTATGGAACATGTTTGTTGCATATTAAAGGATAATTTACATAGAACTTCACTTCAAACTTTCACTAAAATAAGACTATATTTTGTAAGCAAAGACTAAACTTTTATTGTGTCTGTCAAAAAAGATACACTAATATCAGCTATTCGTTTATATCCCTTTTTTCTGCAAAATATAAACCATTTTCATTTTCCACATTTCAGTTATTATTCAGTTATTATAACCACAATTCAACTCTGTTGTTTCAGTAAAACATTTAACCAGAAAGTAGAAAAAAAAGCCTTTCACATACAAGTATATCAGAATGAGTACAGAATTTGGTTCCCTAAATTTTTCATATCTAGGATAATAAGAATTTTACATAGATTTTGTGAAACTTTACTACAAGTTAAAAATAAATATTATCTTGAGGTTAGAGTGCTGTGTGTGGATATAGGGAAAACGGATCATTTGAGTCAGAATTTATGATTTTTGTTAAATGGTAACTATGAACAGATTTTCATTTTTCATCACTTGAGGCTTGCAATACATTACATTATCCTTCTAACATTTCTAATTGAATGGTAGGTCTTATAAATATGTCTTCGACTTCAACCTACACTCTAGTTACTGTGAAGAGAAGCTATCATCTAAAACCTAAATATATTGTATGTATATATACGTGCAAATGCACACACATACCCATATATTTGAAAGAACTCCATAGTTAAATTTTAAAACCTGGTTATAAGATAATTGACAATATGAATAGTTTGAAGTTAGCAATGACTTTGCCTGAACACAAAACATTTAAACATTAATGATGGTAGAAATCTAATTAGTAAAAATTTAATTGGATATATGCAACACAGTGTAATGAGAAGAGTTCAAGCATATTTAATTTTTAATCCAAACTCAAACTCTGAAGTAGAAAACCAACTAAAGCCAATCATTGTAAATCATTGTAAAAGGTAGACTGACACATTTTATTTAATGACTACCCTATTAGCCCACAGAATGAATTGATGTCACAAATTAAACACAGTAATATATTCTCTCCCTTTACACACATATATAAAATGCAATTATTTAAACTGCATAAAGACAAATATTTGATATGGAAGAACAGACAAATGTATATGGAAAAGTGATCCCAAGGAAGATAGTTTGAAAACAGAATTGAATTTTATTATATGCAGATCAGAGTCCACAGCAAACCATGCTTCAAGCCAGAGAAACCTAGAAAGCTGCAAAGGTAAAAAGAGACATGTCAGGAATAGTGCCCTATTTCACTGGATCTGATACCAGGGCAACATGATATGGGAGTCAAAAAGGTCAGTGCCATTTCAGGGAATATATGTTACAGAGAAGTCGATAGTCCCTCTCTGCACACATGATACTGAAACCACACCCAGAGCTTGGAGGGCAAGGATTCTGTGGAGAGTTGCTCACAATCCTGGCTTCACGGTATCACTGTCTAGGGAAGTTTAAGATCCTGATGCCTAGGCCCAGACATTAGGATTCCAACTGAATTGATCAGAACTAAGCCTGGAAATGAGGACGTTTATAACTGCCTCAGATTTGGAAAAACCTTGGGGTACTTTTTTTTCTTGTTTTTAATTGGTTCTAGGCTTTAGCCAACTGGCAGATATGTTTTCTTTTTCTTTCAAGTGAGTGTAACTTTTTGGTCCTGTCTGATATTTTTAAGGCTGAAATATGGTATTTATACATGGCATAAATGAAAACAAACAATGTCAAAATTTTGGTAAGTCAGAGAGACAATATCCTAAGCACCACGATCATCTTTGAAGTGTTTCCATGTCTTCTCGGCGCTGTGAACAGTTTTACGATAATACTGAGCATTGAAAAAGCATGGCTTTATGGCTTCTCAGCAGAACCTCTATTTCAGTCAGGCCATAGCAATACAATGAGCATAATCGAGTATGAATTGCGTCTGCTGGTATCTTTAGTAGCAAGAGGAACAACTAACTGAGCCAGAAAAAGAATTCTTAAAAGACTACTATCCAGAAAGCTAAGAACCAAGCTTGATGCTACAAAAGAGGGACACTGTCCTCAGCCACCCTTCAGAATTCTCCTTCTCCTGGACATGGACTTGGCCACGCACCAGTCACTTGCACTGTTAGCATCCCTACTGCCAGTGGCAGGACGGTATGGTGAGGTCCCCCACTGCTGTCATCCATGCCACTCCTGAGCCTTCACATCCCTGCTTCTGTGTCACTAGTACTGAATCTAAAACAGCAAAGCCAAGTCGTGTGCTTGCCCCTGACTCCTGGGAGCCCGACAGAGGCCACATGTGGCACCTTCACTTCCACATTAAGACATGTTCTCTATTTCCCATTAAAACTCTTAATGCAGTGAATTATTCGAACTGAAAAAGAGCTTTGTTCACTAAGAAATAAAAAATACTTCAAGAATCTTTTTTTATTTTTCTGGAATTAAGCAAAGCCACAGGGTATTATTTGTTCTGTATTTTACTTCTGTGACCACAGCTTGCTTTTTCTGAGATGAGACCTAACTTCAAGCTCTCAAGTTCATTTCAATCTATCTTAGTTTCATCAATATCTCAGGCATACAAATGTTTTACTAAGTGCTAAAGCAAAGTTGTTCAGCTCATACGGGCACATTGACTGAGCCTAGCTCCCCACGCCTCGCTAGAGTATTTTCCTATATCTAAAATTTTCCAAGTCTAAGTAGATATCACATGTTGCAAAATAATAATTATATTTGGAATAGAAAATAATCCAGGCCTGTTATTATAGTCTGGACATTTATTTTAAATTTTCCATCATAAGTAGATCTCATTTTTAGAGGACACATATATAAAGTAATTATCAGGAATTATGAAGCTTACCATATTTCCATGGCCATGAGATCTTAACTTGCCCATGACAAAAATTCTGTGCTTGCTCAAAGACATCTCTAAGATTTCCCTGCCTGTGATGCTTAGGTTATTCCTAAAATGTTTTCTGGTTCTGTAAATTAAGGTCCCTCCTACCATTTATTGGCAGACATTTTGAAAAGTGAATATATACTTTTTCAGAAAAAAAATGAATAGTATGATTACAAACTTACATAGTCACTATTTAGTAACTTATCCTTCTTCTGACAGATGAACCCAAATCTTCTAGTGGAATGTATTAGCTTATTATCTCAAATACAAAATCAAACAAATATTCAGACAAAACTTTTTCAGAGTTGTTTGTTTTAATGGGAACTTTTTTTTCATAAAAAAGCGGAAAATAATGAAAAAAAAAACAGCACCCAGTCCAACTGGAAAACAAATAACAAGTAGGCAATCTCGACATACAGGAAACAGAAATCATTTTGGAGGACAACCCTGCTTCTCCCAAATAGCCTTCCCAATACAAAACTAATATTCCCCTTGGGGAAAAAGACAAAATCACATTATGTTTGAAACACAAGGAATATTTCTAAATGCAAAAGTTTCTGGCTTTAAGCAAAGAGTAATCACAAATAGGACTCTCATGAGTTACCAGATTCTACCAAGTCGATGCATATTTCTATGGAAAAGGGGCATAGTTTTCAACATCTCAAGAAATTAAGAGACAATGTTCTAGAAAATTAAATGAGGCATTGTTCCCGGGGTGGGTTCTTTACCTACTACCACCCAACCATCTAATTCAAACACTAAGAGATAAAGTTGATATTTCAAACTTAGTGTTTGCCTTGGCTCCTATTTTCTGTATTTCTGAGGTATGAAGACACAAACTGCCAAAAACTTTATTTTAAAGGAATTTTTGGCAGTACTGGAGGTTCAACCCAAGGTCTTCACACTAAGCTACATCACTAGCCCTTTTATTCTTTTTATTTTGAAACAAAATTTCACTAACTTGCCTAGGCTGGGCTTGAATTTGGGACCCTCCTGCCTCAGCCTCTCACCGTGCTATGATTACAGGCATGTACCACCATGTCAAGCTTAAAGGAGTGTTTTATAAAGCACTAAATTATTCTTCCATTCTTTCCAGAACATTATATTTAGTGCTTCTGGGTGGGGCACCCTCACCTGGCCTCGACAGCTGTACCATCACATGGTGGCCAATACAACAAACAGATGCCTCCCTCTTCAGTAGAAGCCATCACAGAAAAAGATCATATAACCAAGATATTCAGTCATGAAAATGGCACTTTAAAAACTCTAAAGTGATAATCAGTGGTTTAAAAGTCTAAAGGTACAATGCCAATACTTTCCATTGTATTTTCACTACATATAGTTGACATCAGATACAGCTAAGCATATTTTTGTTCTGAACATTTAAAGTTTATTTTATTATCCAGGTAAGTCAGTCTTTATCAGTCTGTGATTATAAGTCCCAACTGAATTAATCATTTAGCTCACTTTTCAGAAATTAGTCCCTCTCAAAGTATACTCTGCTATTTTTAGGAATTCCCTAGAATCTCAGTGTGTTTAGTCCACGATACCACTACACTAACATTTTTCAATAATCTCTGGAATATTGGACCTAGGAGATCCCAAGAAAAAATGGAATTCAAAGTCTCGGAAATGTTACATCTCTGTCTTCCTTTTAGAAAGCGAACATGCACATCCACATAGTAAAGAGGTTAAGAGGTCCCCGTGATTCTTTAATTTTAGAGTTACTTAACTTCTAACCCAGAAAAGAAAGTTTATCAGGGTTTATTTCCAGCTGTAACATTCTGTCACTTATGACATTAAGCTTGTGATAAATATCAGCTGTTCTATGTAAGAGATCAGGAAATGGAGGTATGAAGCGGTTAATTACTTGCTCAACATCACTTGGATATGTGTAATAAATCTGGAGCTCTAAATTAATGTTTTTACTTCTTTTACCCCCTACTGGGGGTTATCAGATTGCCACAAGAATCTCAGACAGCCATGTATTATCTGCCAACCAAATACAGAAACGTGCTTGTCGTAAGAAGAGTGGCTGCAGGGAAAGTTTCCCACATCACAGGATTTCTCCCAAGTTCGTGGTCTTACTGTCTTACCCGAATACCTCAGCAAGGCCAGTCAACTCCTTCACCAACTCACACCCAAATTATGTCCCAGCCTCTCAATTCATACTAATTAGTGATGGCAAATCCCCTGAAAATTTCAAGAAATTGTGAAATTTAATGAGTCAAAGAAATAAAATGCATGTAAGCCATATATTTATGGCTTCCAAGATTTTTTTTAAAAAACCCTGTACAAATGCAGAATTACTCATCACCTTAAGGAACAGGAAATACATCAATTGTAACTTGATTTGCTCAAAAAATCATTAAGTTTCATTATAATTCTAATAAACCATTCAGGGTATTAATTGAATTTAGATGCAAATGTATTATATTTTCATATAAATGAAACGTTATATTGCCAAACTTTAAACAGTTTAACTGGTTTTGTTATTTTTGAGATTTTGTGAAGTGGAAAAATTTTGGGGAATAAATGAAGCATTCTGTATTAGAAAAAAAGAAAAGTTTTATATTTTGAGGAACAGAGTTCTCTAGCATAGACGGAAAGAGAAACCAAAGTTTCACGTACACAAGCTTAAAAAAATGAAAAGATAATTTATTAAAGATGAGCAAACACACTTAAAACTCTGAATGATGAAGACATTTCCACAGGTGAGCAGAGCCTCTCAGTGTCTATTGTCCAGAAATTTCTCTAAGTAGTTTCTGCCTTTCTAAAATTTGCCTTGCATCCTTTTAACTTCCAGAAGTCCATTCTGATGGAGACAAAGTTTCTCTTGTCTATTTTTTAGCATGAACCTTTCCTCTCCCTGAGGTTGGACTGTGTGCATGTGTCTTACTCAAATTTAGAAAATCTCCATTTTGTGTAAATTCATAGTTTGGGTACCTCCCTTGACAACTCCACAAAGTCCCCTCAGCCTCCTCACCAGCCTTCTGCTGGTTCCTCCTCCTGAATCCACTCAGCAACCTAGTTGCTTGAGTTCTTTACCCTTCCTTATTCTTCACCTCCCAGCTGCCTCTTGGTTTTCAACATAAGTGTCTTAAAAATAGTTGATCAATCAACTATGTTTATGAATTTCCTATTTGTAAAAGGCTCTCTCCCAACCATTTCATTCATCTATCCCACAGACATTTTTGAGAATCCCCACTGGCTGAGGGAACAGAAAGTATTAAAATATGACTCCTGGCCCACGGGACCTCTGTGTAGCAGAAGACACTGTGTCCAAAACAATTACATCACAGGGCACATGCTACACCAAAAATGCTGAGAAAAAATGTGATTACTCTACAGGGAGAGTGAGGGGTCTTTGCAAAAGGCAGTGGCCTTACCACCGGGTCCTGAAAGGGGAATAAAGATTTTGTAGCCTGAGGAGCAGAGCATAGGGGCACCTGGGGCAGTTGCATATTTTAACTGATACATGGGATGGCTGTTTTTACATACAGACTAATAAAGTTTTGAAAGTGCAAATGCAGTTGACCTCAAAATCTCTGTGAGAAAAATTTACACTTTCTGGCCAGAGAAGGTACATCAATCATCTTTTGAAATCCTTTACACCTTACCTCACTGTCCTGTCAGGAAGCTCTCCACACCTTCATCAAAAATGATTCAAATAGGTTAGCCCCAAGTTTTCAGGCTTACCTGTTAACATCCCTCCTTCACACCTGATAAATGAGCCAGCAATTTTTTTCTTGTAGAAATACAGCTGTAAAGGTTCATAAAAAATGAATTAAAACCTGCAATTGGAGTCTCGGTTAAAATCATCTCTAGGACTATTGGCAGGGAACTTAGTCATTGCTTATGAGGGAACATGGTTCCACTAAGGTCAATTGTAACACGAGAATTTCCCAGGTACCCTTAGACAGGACAATAACAAAATGTTTCAAAGTCCAGTATTATGTACTGCAGTTTTATGGACTAACTATAGTTTATCTATGCATCTTGGTTTTCCTCAAAAATGAAAATTAGACATAGATAAAACTTCTGTTTCTCCTCTGCTCCATCTCTCCTTTATTTTCCCAACAAACTCTGGGAGCCAGTGATCCCTGAGCCTCCATTGATTATTGTCCAGTCCATTCCCCAGCCATCACCCTTCTCTGTCTCCCCCATAATAAATTTTCCCTTGGACCGTTCCAATCCTATGTCACTAATTCTGCCTCTTGAACGTCCCTAGTTACACTAATGTTCAATGAAAGCTTCATATTTCATACTGTCCTGTGTACTGATCCAGACCAGCATTCCTCCCTGTCAAGCCTTCTTCTCTCTCTCAGTTCTGGATGCAGTTAATTTGTCAAACATCTCTTAAACTTCTACTCCACACCCTGGTTGGTGTGAGGTCCTGAGGGTTAGCACTATTCCAACCTTCAAAGAATTTTCAATCCTTCAAGGAAGTCAGAAAAGAACACAATCACATTTTAGCAGAAAACTAACTAGATAGCTGAGGCACACAGCCAGGATATGAGATATGATATGAGATGAGATTGAACATGAGGCTTGTGTCAGCTTCCTGAAACACTGCCCCGCATGAACAGCACACATCTCCTCCTCCTTGGTGTTTTCAGAACCTAATCTACACCCAAAAGTGGTGCCTTCACAGTTTAAAGATTTTCAGCAATATCATCGCTCTTCTCCTAGGAATTAGAGTTCAAAATCCTGAAAATTATCTTCCTTTTTTCTTTACTTCCTACTTGGTTTTCTACACATTTATGCATGAATGAATGAATGAATGAATGAACGAATGAATGAATAAATCAATGAAACCACTACTTATCATGGCTTTATTTTATTCAAAAGCCTCTAATGAACTGTTTTTCATTCTCCAGGTATAATATGTGTAGTGTTTTGATTGTCACATAAGTTCAACATCAATGGTTTCATTTGTGAAACCCACTCTTGCCTAGTGAGAGCTTCTAACAGACAGAAAGATTTTTTTTCTGCAACTCCTCAGCACCTAGCACCACACTATGCATAGCAAAGATGCCCAATAAATGTGTCTTGAATAAATGTCCTAACCCATGTGGTTCTGCTTAGGGAAATACAATCCTACTCTCTTGCTGAAAATGAATCACTCTCAGCTCTTCTGAGACCCTTTTAACCTAAACAGATGACCATGGGTAAGAAGGCCTTCATGAGTGTGTGTTTGCCAATCCTTCTGACCATCCTCGCCTTCTCCCTCTTGCTTCCCAGGCCCAACCACACTGGCCTTCTTTCTTTTACTCAGGTTTGCTGAGTTCATCCTGCCTTGAAGCTTTGTGTCTGCTGCTTCCTCTAGCTGGAGCTCTGCCCAAACTTTCCATGCCTAAGCTTCTTCTCACCATTCATGTCTCAGCACAAATGCTAATCTCATAAAAGCTCTTCCTAACTCTCTCCCTAAAGTGATCCCTAGTGCTTCTCTTCCATTTTCCTGATGTATTTTCTTCCCAGCATGTGTCATAATCTAAACTTAGTTACTAGCTATTTGTGTGTTTGTTGCTTGCCTCCTTGTCTATCATTTCCCTCAGTGGATCAGAGACTTTACCTCTTGTCTCCCCACCACCCAGTAGATAGATTAGGGCAATGTCTATTTGTCCAGTGAATGAATGAAGAATTAATAAACCTCAGTTTCCTTGTCTATAAAATCAAGGGCCTGGAGTATATACCTTCTAAGGTTTCTCCCAGCCTAATGCTCTTTAATGTACCAAGTTCTTGTCTTTTCATGGAATCATCTGAGGTTCCTTTATGGGCTTTCATTAGGTCATATTTTGTTTTTTGTTTTCTGTTTTGTTTTGTTTTGTTTCCTCGACTTCAGTTCTCACATTGAGAAGATTCCCAGGAGTAGAGAGACAATATTGAGAAGAGATGAGCACAAGGTCAGACAATATAGTTCAGGTAAAGAACACCTTGCTTATATTGCAATGCAGCTGCCTGTGCTGTCAGAGCTTTGTAACACACTGCAATTCCCACAATCACATTTGCCATCTACTTTTTGTTTTTTAATATGTTTGCATTATTCTCCCAATATCTTGTTTTATTTTCTTTCACCTTGATAAAGATATTCCTAAGATAGGTATTATTTCTGAGTTTTCCTCAAGGTACAAAGTTTATTGCCTGAGAAATTGGTGTTCTTCAAATGGGCAATGTTGGCACAGACACGATGGGACAAGTAAGTACTTTAACCGCCAGTGAGAATGAATAACAGTGGGATTTGTACATGTTTGTGTATAATTCTCCCTATATGTTGAGCATCCAGTTGCTGATAATATAATTATTCTTGGAAAATATTATTTTGTATCTGCTTTGGAGATGCCAGACATAAGGTACTATGGAAAAGACCGAAGCCAGTTGTAAGTGTTCTCTAATCATCATGAACAATTACCAGCAACTAATGGTGGGTCCAGTCACTGATGATTACTGACTTTACCTGGCATTGTCTTGAAAAATATAACCAGTCACTGGATATTTCCTTTATCAAGGGTCCCCAGAAAACACATTTTTTAATTTGCTCCAAAAGTATCGAATATTTACCCCTCATTTTAGCAGTTTTATACTTTCACTGTTTTTTGACTTCTATTGCATGTTACATAAATGGAAATAAGTTGAACAGCTCCCCCCTTAAAACCAGACAAGGTCAAATGTCCTTATTGTTCACAATATGAAAAGTCAGAAATGAAAGAAACTACTTAATGGTTAATGCCCTTTTGGGTCAAATTATCTTCTTAGTAAATAGTGGTGTTGCATTCTTCACTTTGGCTTAGTTGTGTCATCAACTACTGGTTTGCATTTTTGGTTATGAAGATATCAACTGAATCAGAATATAAGCCCATATGTGACTTTAGACGGCCTTTGCCCATGCATGGTTATACTGACATCTTAGATTGTCACAGTTAATTAGCACTCCAAAGAACACACACACACACACACACACACACACACAAAGAAACTGAGCTTAGT
This sequence comes from Cuniculus paca, assembly GCA_004365215.1. NCBI lineage: Eukaryota > Metazoa > Chordata > Mammalia > Rodentia > Cuniculidae > Cuniculus > Cuniculus paca. Next base: position 15,108 of record RJWT010005528.1, on the reverse strand, counting down.
TCAAAATTGAACATTGCATGGTGGCCACTGTAGGCATAGGATACATGTACACCTTGCATCAGAGCCACAGGGCAGGTGGAAGGAGGGTGGTGAAGGTGGTGACCAAGGACAAAGGGTTCTCCTCCTAAGCTAGACCCCCTCTCTTGGATCCTCTGCTTAGCATCTGCTTAAATCCCAGTTATTTGATTACAGAGATAAGATAAATGGATCCCTGAGGACTACATCAATTAAATTAATAACCTAGAATTTCAAGGACAAAAATTCCCAAGTCAAAAGATTCAGAATAATGGAATATTTACAGAGAAGCTGTGAAAACCTGTCTTCCAAAAATGAACTTTATAAAATAAAGCCTCCTCGAATGTGCGAGATTTAATTGATGACCATAAATAATGCTATAAAGTATATTGTCATTAAATCTCTTTTCCCTTTAAAGGGGCTGGACAGAAACAATAAAAAAGAAACTATCAAGTCAATTTCAAAGCTAAGATGTAAATATCATAATTAGTTTTTCTGTGGGCCATTTTATTTTTTATGAAGCTTCTCTACTGATAGAGAAATAATTTATGAAAACAGAAGAAATATTTATTGCAGCCTGCCTCTTTGACATTATTGATCATTTATTTTATAGCCTGAATAGTTTATTTTCAACTTTAAGAGCATTTTAAGATCTGTTTTAAAATTTTCATAGTACATCTTATTTCATATTACCTAAATATATAATCCAAACAAGGCTTATTTTCATTACTTTAGAAAAAAAGTAATGTTTCTCAATCTTTATCTTAGTAACTAACATATTTTTCCTCCCATTCTTATTTCACTCATTTAGAAATAAATGTGTAAATACTATGACAAAGAATAAGGCACTTAGCTTTTTCTTCCCAAACTGCTAACCCAAACTCAAAGCAAACTTCTCTTTATCTAATAAAGGAAATTATCACAACTCTTTTAGTATTTAAAATAGCAAATAGTAGATAATCATGAAAAACACTTGGTAATTATAATGCTTTAAAAATACATTAGGATATAAAAGATAAATTTATATTTATAAAGGAAAATACAAAAGAAATTTAAAAAGCAGTATCTGTCTTCTGTTTATTTCTAAGTTACAAACCAACAAAAGGCAATTGCCAAACATATCTATTTCCTTAATTTCTGCCTCCCCGAAAACATTGTGCAGCAAAAGTTAAAAAAAAAAAACAAACAGAGTTTCAAAGCTGGTGTTCATCCTTATTTTACAGTAGAAAACCCAGAACCGGAGAGGAAGTGAGCTGCCCAGGTTGACTCCACAGTAGTGGCTGGTCACCGTTCCTTGCAGCAGCTTCTGCAATTAGGCTCCGCTTCCTCTCGGGTTCATACATAATGGATGGGTGCAGCTGAACCAATAAAGATCTTTCTTTCAGAATGAAATAGGTCCTCTAAAGTACATGTCTCCGTAGGCTACGGATTGCACCACCCCAAACTGTATCATTTGTGTAGAATGCAGTGTTCAGTGGAAGCCCTGAGCATTAGGCCATGCCCCATTTATCCAGCTGTGTGTGGCAGTCTTGTTTTGGTGCTGTGTCTCTTCTACTGTACTACACTCCTGCTACTTTAGTACGAACTGTCTAGCAACCATTTTCCTACTGCCTTTATTCCACTTCCACTGTCCTCTCTGGCATTTAACCTCCCTATTATCCCCGTCATTTTAAGAAGGGAATTCTGTGTGTTGATTAACTGAAATTATCAATTTTATATTCCATATGCAAAAAGCTATTTTTAAATCTACCCATTAAACTGTATAAATGAATTTCAGAGAGGTTGTTATTGTTACTACAAAAGGTATAGAAAAAAGAACGTGAGATTAACATCAAACAGATCTACATAGACATATGACCTTGAGCAAGTTTCTTAACCTTTCGGGACCCTAGCTCCTTCTTCTGTGAGGTAGAAGACAGATAAATTATCTTCTTTTCTTCTTGAAAAGACCAAAATTATATGCATGAGAGTTTAGCATAGTATTTGGCATAATCTGTGCTCAGTATCCACTATCAGCTGTATTATTTTTCATTACCTTAATTTTGAGCAAATTTCAACACACCATTGTACTACTGCACATATTTTCCCCACTTTGTCAAGTCATGACAACTATTGCAATCTATGGTTCCTGGGATACAGGATTTGTTCCTGGCCTCATCTCCCCACAATCCCCATCAGGAAGCCACTGTTTTGACAGCATGGTAACAATTTGATGGCGCCTCCTCCTCTCAAGACCACTGAGTAGATCTGTGGCATCTTTATGCAGAACATTCAAGAACTCTATGCATAAGCAATATGAGATAAGTGCAGAAACTGATCCTGCAAGTTTGAAACTGGCATCCTGCAAGTTTGAAACAAGGTATCCCACACAGAATTTTAAATCTTTTCAAGTCTATTCAGCCTAAAGAGTTCACAGTTTGCACATAAATAGCCTCAGTGTTTTCTTTTCCCTCACTACTTAGAAATAGGCCCTTTTTCTGAATGAACAGTCATTTCCCTGAGTGGAAAAGCATATTCAATCTGGCTTCTGAGATATGTAATATCTCTGCCTCACCTACAGAAAGAGAGCCACGAATGATGGAGAAGGTGAGGGATCCAGCGATTTTGAGCACATGTGTTTTCCTCATAAAGCAGCACATGTTTTTCAGGTTGATGCTGGCCAGGTTAAAGTGATCAGGTCTTTGCTTACTGGGTTTAAAAGAAACTTCTGGACTATCTCAAGTGGAGAGGCAATCAGACAGGTGATAGCCCTGCACCAGAGGAGCACTAACCATGCGGATGTTTGTAGATGGATGATGGGGTGTGTGTGCATTTTCTCTGCTAGGATGAGAATACAGCACAGAAGACTGCTGGATATGCATAATCATTTTATATCCAAATATGAGATACCAGTGCTATTCAAAAAGAGATGGAAAATCTATCACTTCAGAGACAACTGCTTGAATGATTGCAGCCATGTATTCTGAAATGAAGTGTCAGAGACCATCATCCAGGCCTCCTTTCCCCAGTTTCTAATGATCAGAAAGAAAGTATAGCTCTGAAGCTAAAAACCGTGAAGGTGAGGTCAAATTTGATGCTTCCATGCAGTTTCCCCGACTCAGCATGGCACACTTTTCCTATGGAAAACAAACTGAGTCACTCTCCCCAAACACTGCATTTTTTCATCTGCTTACTATCTTTGCTCCTGCCTCTCTCAACTCCTCCTCACTACCTGGTAAAACCTTCCACTGCCCAAGGCTCAGTTCAAAAGTTCCCTTCCCATGAAATCTCCACACCTATCTTACCAAGAGCAATGACTTTGTACCCAGAACTTCCAGACTATTTCTATGTCATATTAGGCATGTGCTTGCGCACGTTATGCTTTTTCTACATATTTTATACCTTGTGAGTCTGAGGGATCCTATAGTCTGTCCCTGTCTTACTCATCCCTCGGAAAAACTATCTTTTTTGATTGAATGGTATGTTCTCTCTCTCTCTCTCTTATTTATTTATTTACTTATTTTTGTTGTTGTTGTACTCAGAATTGAGCTCAAGGTCTTGGGCATGCTAGGCAAGCACTCTACTACTGAGCTACATTCCCAACCTGGTATGTTTTCTCTTAATTTTCTCTCTCAAATGGTTAAAACTACAATCAAATCATAGCATATGGAACTTGGGACTGGCTACATTGTACAACTCCAGGGAATTCCATTTTTATTGCCAACCATGTAAATGGTTCCCTGAATTCATACAATTTTCTCCAGGTCATTCACCTTTCCATGTACACGTTGGCTTTAAAAATGTAGAATTCAGAAGAACTTCTCTGAATAGATAAGTATCTTAGTGCTTTCTGATCATCTGCTGGTGTAAACACTGCTGTTATTTTATATGCTTGCATGTCCATCAATATGTTTTAAGGCTCTTTAGAGGGGTAGAATTTAGGGGCTTATAGAATAGGAGAAAAAGCAAGGACCAAATAAAAGAGGCACGTTTTTGGAAGACGTATAAGAGATGTGCATGAGACCCATCCCCTTTTCTGTTGAGCCTGGCCTTTGGGCCACTCTTGGGGGACCTGTTTTCACTTTGAAAGAAGAATCTTTATTGGTCACAGCTGCACCTCCTCTGTAATATATGAGCCTTGGAGGAGGCAGGAGCCCAAACCCAGAAGTTGCTCCAAGAAAAGAGGAAAAGAGCATATTTCTTTGATACAATCTCTTCCTTCCAATTTAATTGACTTACCTGGGAGGACATTCCCAAAGTTACATTTTCAGAACAAGCAACATGAGGAAGGAGTGGAAAAAGGAAACAATAAGATAAAGTTCAGGGCAACTGAAGGAAGTAGGTTATTTGTTTAGAGTATGGAATTAGGAGGAGTCTCCCCTTATTTCAAATAACATGACAAAGTGTCAAGGAAGAGCACTCCAAGATGCAGAGAAGTGAGTTTCACAGAGACAGATCTCATAGTCCAGATCTCCTGCTTCCAAAGGCCAAGCTCTCACCACTGCTTTGCAGCATCCTATGATTACCTCAAAGTATTCACTTTGCTTCAGTACACTGTGCTTTCTCAGGAAAAATGAAACAACATGCTGCCTAGTGGATTTTTGACATAAGCCTAAAAGAAATTGTATTTATTACTAATTTGTGTGTGTGTGCACTATAGTTTGTATCTAGAATGTTCCACCAAGACCCATGTCTTAATGGCCTGGTCCCATCTGTGGTACTACTGAAAATAGGGTGGGACCTTTAAAAGGTAGGGCCTGTTAGAAGGAAGTTAGGTCAATGGAGACATGCTTTTGAAGGAGATATTAAGTATCCATCCCATTCCTGCCTCTTTCTGTTCCCTGGCTGCCAAGAAGTGAATAGGCCTCCCCCACCATTCATAAAACATGCTGTGCCACCACAAGTCCAAAAGCAACTAGGCCAGTGACCATGTTGGATGGAAATCTCTGAAACTAGAATCCAAAATAAATCTTTCCTCCTTTTAAGTTGATCATCTTGGGTATTTTGTTATCACAGATAGCTGACACAGTATGCTACTATTATTAATCCCCAATATTTCAGAGAATAATCATTATAGCCCAGGATTTTAGAACAGGAGCTGGGTAAACTTTTCCAAACAGGGACAGAGAGTAAATATTTCAGGCATTGTGAGCCAAGTGGCAAAATTAAAGATGTTATTCAGGCAATTTATCTCATAATTTATAATAGAACCATTTCAAATTGAGAAAATCATTGGAAGTTTGCAAGTAGCAGAAAGAGAGAAGTGAGACAGATCCAGAGGCTATAATTTGCTAACCTCTGATTTAAAGGACAGAATCCTAAGCAGTACAAGAGAGTCACAAGTTTCACTTAAAGGCATCATTATTTTTGAAGGAAATAAAATGCCAAAAGGAAAAATGGAGGGCAGCAAAAGTCTACATTGTGGAGCTGATAATTCCTTCAGAGTTCAGCAGCATGGATTGGACAGCCCATCTGTGCACACATGGATGTCACAAATTGCAGAATGAAGACATTCTGAGGCAACAGCCTAGGAGCTATTCAGGAGCAGTAAACAATTCCCATCCTAGCCTTGTTCTAGCTCTTCACTCATTTCAAATCCTTCTATAACAAAATCATCAAGAAGTCACCTTTTCACTCATCGAAATAAACGGTAATAAAACATTCAGGGAGGGAAATGTGTTATCTATTCTACTGAGTAGACAGATTACACAAGGTGTTCTGAAGTTTCCAGGGGCCTAAGACTTCTCTTGTGAACTTCAAAGAAAACAAACCCAAACAAATACATCTACTATCTTAACCATTAAGAAAAAGTTATGTTAGTATTGGCACAGCAGGACTTGGAGATCTCTGAAATGCATTTCCTTCTGGTAACAATTTGCATAACACGAATCCATATACCCCCCCAGAAACTAGTACCTGCTTGCATCCCCTCATTAATTTATCCCTTTTATTTTAATTTATTTATTGTTTTTTTAACTTATCCTTTTTAAAAAGTTATAAACCACAGCACTTTGTCCTCTAATCTGCACTCATTAGAGAAACTGGATGATTTTCAAATTTTAGAGCCTTTTGAACACCTTCAAGTTGGAAGGAACTCTTGGCATATATACCAGAACAAAAAGCCAACCCCTATTTCTTTGCCTTTTGAAGATTCTATATCAACACAATCCCTTTTATGTTCTCACATTATTGTTCTGGTCAATTGGATTCTATAATACTCTTTCTTAACTTCAGGTGGTTTCCAAATTTCCACATCAGATGGGCTTATTCTCCCAATATTCTCAAGAGAACTTGAGTCTTACAGACTCAGGAGTTGTAAAATATTACCTTTCCATATGACCACCCTTTGGCCCTCCAAATCCAAAAGTTTTCTTGTTCCTGACTAAAAGTAAATTAGGAAAAACTGGAATGGTTTTGCAAATAAGAATGAAAATAGAGTGCCCTTCAAGGAAGAGAGACCCAACTCCTGTACTGAGTGGCAGAAAGGTCTCAGAAAAAAAGATGAAACTTCCACCAGTGTGGTGGATTGACAACTGGTGGTCAACTTATAACACCAGCCGAACAGAATCAGCATGCTACTGAGTGTGGATGGCCCACCTGAGGATTGTTGGCAACATAAAAGGGAGAACTGGGGAGGAAGAAGTAGTGTTGTTGGTTGTGCTGGGTGTTTGTTGGTTCTCCTGTTGCCATTGGTGGTTCTCCTGGAGGAGATCGTCAAGCTTCTTTCCTGATATGAGCTTGGCTTATTGTCGGAGGACCTTTACAGTTTCTTGGCTCCAGACGGGAAGATGCGTGCCGTTCAGTCTCCTAAAGAAGCTTGTCGTGCTGGCCTCCTGGTATGAACTCAGCTACCTCATTGTTGCTGAGGATGACTGTGGTACTTTTCGGGGGAGCCCTGGTCCTCACATTGAATGTCACTTCTTGGTACCAGTGCATAACCCTCAACCTACTGGCACAGATCCTTCATCCCACTGGCACAGATACTTTATCCCACTGGCACAGATCGACTTTCTGGCTTCCACCGCTGACCTTTGGGCATTCCCACCACAGATCCATGAAACAGACTTGAATGAGACATTGTCATGGGCTATAGGTCTTCAGTTGGACTCATGCAGGATGTCGCCATTGAATCCGGACCCTCAGCAGAATTTTTGGTGGTCTTTAGTGTGTGGACAGATTTCCTGTGCTTTTCTTGTTTGACTCTTTGGGTGACTATTATAGAATAATTCTGTAAATTATGTATCCTATATTATTAAATTGTTTCCCTTGCAAACCCTGACTACAACAACCAGCCTCTCTACCAAGCTTCAAAGGCACTGGTTTCCCTAAAGCCCAAAAGAGAAGTTGAAACCATGTAGCTTGGTTTCATGTAGGAGATCCATGTAGGTATAAATCATGAGTAAATGATTCTTAGAAAAAGTATAACTTGCTTAATCTCATGTGGGGTAGCTTGATCCTTCATACGTTCATCCAATCATCAAACCAACTACCTCTACCTTTGACCATTTCTGAAAAATGAAATTTAATTTATGGGCTTCTTAGAGCATTCAGTACTATTGTTGGTTGGTGCCATCGATTCGGGACTCTGCTGTGGGACTCTCCCATGTGGCCTCTCTTGATTTGCTGATGCTCTCTGCAGTCCTACCCATGCAGGCTACCCATTCCCTCAGTGTATCCTAGCCTGAGAAATTTCATACTTTTTTTCTGATCCCACCAATAATTACCATTATTCTATAAGTACCTGCCTTTAGGATCTGCGGTGGTCATGTAGGGTGGACTAAATTCCAGGTGATAAGATGAAATTATGAGGATACTTCCTCTATCTCCAAAGCATAAAACTTAATAATTACTTTACCAGCTAAAGTAATATAGTAAGTTGAAAAGGTATTGCATTTAATATATGCGAAATTGCTGCCATTGTGGCCTTGCTCATCATAAGTTACAGCAACAGTAGTCTCATTTCCTATTGCCAGTCCCAACTGAACCAAACCCCTCAACACTAGGCACTGAACTCATAAGATGCAGAATAAGCTAAGACATGGCTCTGAACTTAGAGGCTAGAGCTAAAACTAGAGACATAAAGAGATCATTACATGATCATGATTATGTTATGATACATCACAGGAATGTCTGAATCATAGCAAGCAATCAGTACTGTTGTGATACTGCTGTGTGTGGTAAATGTCAACTTTTTCTTTGCCTAAGAAACCTCCAGCCCTCATCTTCACAATAATTCCTTTTAGGACTCCTTCTTTGATTGGCAAGAACTGACGCTTCTGAGGACAGAGCCTAAATCTTCTTGTTCATTACTGCTCCCTTCCCTGAGGCCTAGCACAGTGCTTAAGATTGGGCATAGGCAATATAATCACTATTGAATGGATGAATGAATGAATGAATGAATGAATGAATGAATAGAAAAAGAACCATAAAGGAGGTAACATCTGAACCAAGGCATTAAAGAATAAGTTGAAACTTGCCAAAAGGATAGAAAATGAGAGTAAGAAATAAAACTCATGTCTTGGGTATCACAGGTGGCCACCATGGTAATAAGTTCAGGTGCAAATACACAGGATGAGGAGGGAGGAGGCAATAAATTACCATGGAAAGATTTACGGTGGATAAGCATATAACAGGTACCGTACGGCAGGTCTTTATCCTGGAGGCAACAAGGAACTGCCAGTTTCTGTAAATAGGATATAAGAAAATTAGCCAGTTTCATTTTTTCCAAATGATAACCAACAACAGGATGGAAAGTGAGTTGAAGGTTTCCTGAATCTGAGCCAAATATTTTCAAGACCCTTTTCCCATGTTTTAAACCCAACCCTTGATCTTGCTTTAATATTTTCCATTTTCTGGCAAATTTCTATTATTTTAGTTAACTGTGAGATGAATTATCATATCACTTATCATATCACTGTGAGATGAATTATCATTCCCTTCTGACATCTGGGAATGAATTTCTCTGTATCCTGTATTCTTTCCATCTCATGCAAAGAAGAGTAAGCAAGGAACATGACTGGGACACATCCTCTTGGTTAGCATCCATCCTTCCCTACCACAAGTCCTTTCAAAGACACCATCTTATCACTGGGTGAAGCAGAATCGAGGCAGGCACGTTTCTACTGGCATGAACACAAGCACCTGGAAAGACATCAACACTCCACGCAAGCCACCACGCCGGGCCTGCACGCTGTCCATGGCACTGCAGAAAGCCCTTCTCACAGAAGTCCTTCCAGCTCTAACAGCACCTCCACGGGTGAGCTAAGCTCCTGCCATGCTGCAGGCTTCTTCAGTGTTTGGGAGGTCACTGTTATTGGGGCCCCTACCCCAGTATGTTTGATATGAACAGCCAATGTGCTTACTTCAACAGCTTCTTCAAATCCTTCCCGCAACGTGTCTGCAACCTCTTCCAGCTGCTCTGTCTGAGCGCTTGCTTTGGAAAAGGACAGTGACAACAGGCCCTTCAAAAGAAACCAGGAAGAGTCCAGAACAGCAAGAGAAAAGAGAAAGGTGAGTGAGCCAAGATTTTAAAAGAGCCACAGCACTGAGAGTAACTCTATAGGCTTCGAGATGAAAACCATTTTTGTCTAATAAAGGGATTATTAGGTAGTATTTATGTGTAGATTTATGTTTAAAAGACAGGAAATCGTCTACTCAGTAGGAGCTGAACACACAGTTCCTCTTCACAGACAAATGGATAGAAGCGGAATTGATTTTAAAGCTGCAAAATGGAATCCCAGTCTCTGCACCCCAGTCTAAGCCCTCAGCCCTGCTGCCTGCCCAATAGGAACCCAATGCTGCATCCTCAGCACAAGCCCCACTGCCCCCAGGACCCCTTCCCAGCCCACCTTCCCTTAGCCCTGCAATTCTACCCTTAACCTGCCCGAGCTTCAACTGCTTCTGCACTCTGCAAAATGCCCTTGGACCCCAGGCACCCACCTATCCTCTCATAAAGAAAATTGAAAACTTTGTTTTGCTGGGAATATGCTTAAAATAAAAGAACAGGAGACCAGGAATAATTTACAGGCCATTGGAACTAAAAGGATTTTGTGGCTGCTTTAATCCAAATCAAACTGGGCATAGGCAACGTAAATATCTTTTCAGCTCTTTAGAAATAAAAAATTCAGCAACAGTTCGACTGCTTACAAAGTACAAAGCACAGGCAACTCTGGTCTTTTTTATCCTTTAGCTTTATTTGGGCTTTTTTGTACTAGTGAAAATCAGGCATTGAAAGTAATGCTGTTTTGTGTTTATAATAAAATCTCATTAACACAAATGCAACTAATTTATAACTTGTGATAATTTTGCCACAACAGAGCTGAATTCGCCTATGTGCAATATATGATTTTGCTAAGCAAATTAATAGTTTAAATCAAATTTTAGAAAGCTTGTTTAACTCCCCCAAACAAATTATGTTTAAGGACATTATTAGTAGGCATTTGCATGCAGAAGAAAAGAAAACTAAGACCTATTTCTGACTACTGCTCCATATCCTTTATCTAAAACCTTCAGATACAGATGTGTTTCAGATTCAGAATTTTTCAAGGTTTACAAGTTAGTAGAGTTCAGATATCATATATTCTATCCTACCCTGAGTTGAGTTTGAGGCAGGACCTAGAATCACAATGCAGAGATATTTATGCTAAATGAGATGAGATACACAGCCTTACATCACTTCCAGTCAAGATGTTCTACCAGATAAGTTTGAATGTGTTAGGTTTTGCCAACAAATAAATTATAGCAGACTGTGCTATGGGCCCACAGAGCTGCACTGAATTATCTCTTTGTGAAAGCAGCAGCCCTCTGGTTAATGTATGTGGGGTAGTTGTTCAAAGGGTGATTCTGACATTGTAATGATTCCTGAGCAAATTCCCATTCTTTCAGGCCAGTATCCATTAGATGGGCCACCTCCATTGTCACTTACATTACATGTAACAACTTGGTTCTAACGAAGACCCTTGTGTGACCCTTCAGAGTAAAGCAGGACTGAAGAACTATGTCCAGACACTTGATTGCCTCCAGAGATGGCCACAACTATGCTGAAAAAGCTAGCTCCCAGAACCTAAAATAGGTCCTACATTCCACAAACATTTGTCACAGTGTAGAACCACCAACCATCTCCACTCTGTACTTGCTTGAAGAATTGCTGTAGGTGTCAGTCTATATACATGTCTGATCAGATCTTCAAAATGGCAATGAATAATCAAAGGGCTAATTTATTTATCCAGCACTTCCCTGAAAGATTTTTTTTTCTTTTCATAAATGGTAGATTAAACAGTCATGAGAACTAAGCTAACTGAGGGCCTCCTAAGGTTTTGATGTTTTCTTATCCCACTGTTTTTAGTGGTCTGTGTATCTGACCAACTTCCAAGTGGAATAGAGTAAAAACTAAATACAAAATGATGTCAAATGGCTAATGTTTCTGTCTCTTAAATAGGTTCCTAGTGATTCTCCTGGAAAAAGAGACTTGTGGAAATTGTTTCCTGTGTACTGTGTATCTCTTTATCCATCCTTTTTGGGTTTCTGATTTTATGTTCTGGACATGGCAATAAGGCATTATTTCATGTGAATTTTTAATATTTTTTTAAGTTGTGCAGAGATTTTTCAATAACCTGTTCTTGGTAAGTGAGTTTCTTCCTTTCAGATACATCCTTGTCAAAGACCATTCTTCTAAAAACCTTTGGAAAATATTTACTTTATTACTTTTTCTTCACTGGCACTACAGTTGTAACCTTAAAATAATTTGTTTAATGTCAGTTTTTAGAGGATCAGAAATTGCACTAGAAATTTTCATAAAGACAAGAATTTGGAAACTATTTTCTCCTTATTGTCCATGTGTATATATCAGCCCTAATTCACCAGAGGAACTGGAGGTCATTATTTCTGAATTTGCACATTAAAAATAACATCAACCCATAAGGGAATATCTTTAAACCACAAATGCCAGAAATAACAATTGTATTAAACTGCATTTCATGAATACATAATAAAGTTCAATTTACCACTATTTATCATGTTACTTAAATTAAATCTATAATGGAAAAGAGATTTAGTTCTGTTTTGAAAATAACAAATTCCTTTATGCCAATTGCACAGGATTTATATTAGTTCCAATGCATCCATGTCAATTTATTTATTTTTTCTTAATTACTATTGCTTTCTATTGTTAGGATCCTAGGTAACAATTCACATTTTTTCATGTATTTTTTAAAGCTTAAAGAGACACATACACACATGATATGTTAAAAATTATGATAGCTTTAGTTATATTTATTTTCAAGTCCAAATCTTTTAAAAAATGACACTATGACTCACACATATATTCTCATCCTCTCATAAATCCTCTAATTTATATATGGATGCTCCACTGAGGCCTTGATAGTTGCTTAAAGTGGCTAGAAAAATCACTGAGGCAGATGAAAGTAACTTCAGAGCTAATATTTGTGCTGTACACATATTCATACAGAAAGAATTGAGGAAATCGGCCCAAGAATCCAAGATAAACACACACCCATTTTCAACTACCTGCTCATCTTAGAAAGAAAGCATAAAAATGCTGGAAGACCTTGAATTATCAAGTTATTAGGTGTTTTTAAAGAAAAAAAATTTACTGTTAACTCTATATTTAGTTCCATTATACCCTTGATACGAGTTTACCTAATAGTTTAATATAGCTACAACAATCCCATTGTGTTTCTGTCTTAGTAAATGACTCCAAACGCCAAGAGTACAAAATTGGGAAATTTTGTAGACCAGTTGCTCTCCTGCAATCAACTGGTCACTCCATTAATCAGGTTTTCATCGCTGTAGTGAAATGTTTGAGACAGACTAGCTTTGTTAAAAAAAAATGTTTATTTAACTCATAGCTCTGGCTGTTCAAGGGTAAAATGTTGGCATCCGTTCAGCTCTGGGGAGGACCTGATGGTGATGACGTCACAGTAGCAGGAGTGCGTATTGGGAGAAAGAAAGCACTTGGCATGGCAGGAAGAAGAGAGAGAAACAGCCCTAATTGAGGCTTTTGTAACAACTCTCTCTTTCAAGAGAGAGTTAATCCCCTCCAATGGCGATGCCCTTTATGACTACGGCCCAAAGACCTCCCACAGGTCCCACTTACCTCTTAAAGGTCCCAACATCAACTGCCAATACTGCCACCTAGAGACGAAGCCTTTGAACACATGAAGTTTGGAGGGATACTAAAATCATTTTCAAACCATAGCAGTCACCAAGACAAGACCTACTCATTCTAGTCCATGATGTCCTTCCATCCCATCTCCTCCCCAGCTAATCCCACTCTCCAAGTACAAATTTGGTTCTCTTGATCTTCCAGGATGGAGCACTGATCTCCTAACCATTTTTTCTAGGTGCCAAGCTAGATTTCTTCTAGTCTACCCTCTATATTATTCTATGTTCTCATTCTTAAAGAAAATATGCAAATATTATAAAGTAATTCCTTTGCTTACAATCCCTCACCAACTAAATCAAGAACAAAATTTTATCATGGCTTAACAAGATCCTCTATGATGTTGCTCCTGCCTTAATGCCATCAAATTTTCCCTAAAACTGCCCTGGGCCTTGACAAAGATTATCTGCTTGACTCTAGTCAGACCCTTTTGAATCCTCTTCCCAATGAGGCCCTGTTTTGTAAGCTCCATGTTTTCCCTCTGTACTGTCGAATTTGATCAAGAATCCTGCTATGTCAGTTAACCAGAATCCCCTAACCTCAATATCTTATTCCCCTTGATATTTGATTAGATACCACAACTTTTTTCTCCCTTGAAATGCCCCAGTGCAGTGGTTCCTATATTTGTCATGCTGGTCCTGAATAAACTCTGCCTTACCATAGTTAGGAAGTGCCATGAATAATCTTTTCGTTAACAGTCTCACCATCCTGGGTTGCTGGCCCTAATTCAGTCCTTCCTGCACATTCTCCAAATCTGTGCCCACGTTCTGTGTTTATTAATACTCAGCTCAAACTTGACACCTCTCAAAATCTTTCCTGGTCCCATCTAAAAGTGAACACTCCTCATTCCACTCACTTCCCATGTACACTTCTAATCTAATATCTTATCAAATGTATTGTGTTTGTGTTTATATTGCTTGCATTTCTTTCCCTTCTTGTATAGAAGTCTTTGCAGCCAGATGTTTTGTTTTATTTACCACCGTATCCCTTACACATAGCACAGCTCATAGCATATAGTAGCTGTTTAATCAAATTCAAAAGAACCTGGCATGCATGTTTATTTATGACTCTGAGGACCCCTCATGTTAAAGCAGAAATCCTTTCTGGTAGGAACCAGCTGACTGCTGTGGAACACCCTCCAGCATCCCTGAAGTATGTTTTCTAATGAACAGCATATCTAAAGCCCCCAATTGAAGGCATTTCCTTTGGTGGCATAGAATGACCACCTTTGGCTGTGGCATTATCTTGAAAATGTGCAGTTACTATTTAATACTTATCAGGTGGCAGGTTTATCACCAGAGCAGAGCTCAAAAAATTCTTGAAGAAACAGTTTCCCAGCAGCTAACTTCTCCAAAGTCTCCTTTAAATACCAAATGAGGCTGGCTGGCGCAGCACTTCCAGTAACACTCACTTCTGCAAATGAATACTGCAGCAGACAGTCATTGCTAGTGACAGGAGTCTGGAACTTCCCATTGATGACAGAGTTGCCATCTGAGGCACCAAGAGTGTCCTTACCCCCTTACCAGGCTTGGATGAGGCAGAGAACACAAAGAAAACTTGCCCAAACTCTGTCTTGATCAGATTGAAATGGGGAAAGTAAGGTTAGGATGATAGCACCCATAGTTTTGAAATGTAAATTCAAAACCTATTACATAAATAGAAATAGTGACTTAGCAAAATTTTATTCTTAAAATAAAAAAGGGTTGAGAATGTAGCTCAATAGGCCCTGGGTTTGAGTCCAAGCACTGCCAAAAAAAAAAAAAAAGTGGACATTGGGCAAAAACCAAGCCAAACATATGTCAATCAGGAAATACAGACATCATCACCATAACTCAAACCCTAGAAATAAATGAAACAAATTTGTCCTTGAAAAAACATGGTTCTATTCACAAGTGATGCCCAAGAAAAAGAATGAAAAAGGTAATAGAAATCAT